>JADRCD010235918.1:5645-18347 GCA_019843815.1 Montemys delectorum
TGTCTCTCTCTCTCTCTCTCTCTCTCTCTCTCTCTCTCTCTCTGTATCTTCTCTCTCTCTCTCTGTATCTTCTCTCTCTGTCTCTCTGTCTTTCTTTCTGTGTATCTCCTCTGTCTCTCTGTGTATATCTCCTTCTCTGTCTCTGTATCTCTGATGGTGTATTCATTTTGTGCCACTGATGACCAATGACCTGCGATTTACTAAACCTCTATGGATTGCACACATTAGCAGTTGATCCTTGTCAAAGCTCTGTGAAAGAAGCGTGCACATCATCATTACAAGCAGGGACTTACACACAGAGACTGAGTTCATGTAGCTGAATGTTGGTGAGCCCAGAACTCTGTCCTGCTGGCTATGACACTTGCACCATTCGCTTGGCTATGTGGATTTCTGCCTCTGATCCAGCTGTTCCTTAAGCCAAGGATGGCAGCTAAATATGCATCTTCCTCATTTCCCAGACCTTCCACACCAAACAGGATGGGAATGTAGGGGTGAAGTGTCATGGCTTGAATCAGAACAGCTGGGTCTTTGGCTCAGATGTTTTGACTTGATGTTGGGTGTGGATCATGAGACCTTGTGTTTTACCTTTCCTAATAGGTAAAATTAGCACATAATAGAAGCATTTGTTTCATTTTGACTTTGGATATAAAGATTTGTTCTTAGGTAAGTTGAGTTCTTTGGTACATTTAGTGAAAAGTGGGGTGGGAGAGCTAAATACCATTTTGTCCACTCTTTTCCTTCTTCCAAAATACATTCTGGACATCATATTCTTTACACCACAAAAACATGAGATACAGTTCCTGGGCCATCTTGATGAAGCCTGTGGAATCCTACTAGAATGGTTATACCCACTTATAAGGTCATCCTTTCTCCCCTGCACCTATTTCTCACACCACTAGGATTCAATAATGCTTAAGCTTAAAGTTTGAACGGGAGATCTTTCAAAAAGTGTTTGAGTCCTCACTATATCATTTATGTCATTGGGAAAAGCTTCCTTGTAGTAAATTTGGTCTTTCAAAATCCCATTGAGGTCAAGGGATTTGTGGAGCCCAATTAGCTAACCTTCTATGGTCTGGACATACTGAAATAGACAGACTCCATAAAATAAAGTGACAGCTCAATTGGTTTGATAAACTCTTGTAGAAATATAGATTTTCTGATGTCTTTCCTTAAGCCTTTCTTAACCTCAAATAATTCCTTGAAGCATGAGACAGCTCCACTCAGTCACACTAGGAAACACAAATGGAAACTGGAGGGCTAGGAGAATTGCTCTATAGGCAGTAGGTGAACCTTTACATGGTAGGTTCTGCTCAACTGCTATCTCTCTCTCTTTCAAGATTCATGGGTAGTATTGCCCCTGTTTTTGAAATCTGGAGCTGGCTGATCAATCCCTTTCAACCTAGTAAAATCCTTCACTGTTTCCATGCAGTCTTTAATCAGACAGGGGAAGTAGCTCCTTGTGATAAAGAAGGAAGGCAAAGGAAGCAGAGCTCACTCATACAGCCCTTAAGGAGCAACAGTGTATTGGACAATGTTCTGTAAAGAAATAGAACTGAGAGAATGGATATATATATATATATATATATATATATATAAAATTATATACGATATATTAATGTTATATATAATATTAATATATTACATACATTACTCTGGACATGATGTGTACCTAAAATAATTAAACTACCTTTATTCTGTTTTTTTTTTGTTGTTGTTGTTGTTGTTGTTTGGTTTTTTGAGACAGGGTTTCTCTGTATAGCCTTGGCTGTCCTGGAACTCATGCTGTGGACCAGGCTGGCCTCAAACTCAGAGATCTGCCTCCCTCTGCTTCCCAAGTTCTGGGATTAAAGGCATGCGCCACCACCACCTGGCTTAAGCTACCATATTCTCACACCACAAATCGTTTGAGTTACGATTTGAGGGCCATCTTGATGAAGACTGCGGAATTCTAGGAGAATAGTTATATCCACTTATAAGGTCAGCCTCTCTCCTCTGTGCCTATTTCTCATACATATATTATATATGATATATCCCATCTATATAAATTCCCTGCCACTATATATACACATAAATACACATATGTGTGTATATGTGTGTGTGTATGTATATATACATACGTGTGTATGTGCGTGTGTGCGTGTGTATGTGTGTGTGTGTGTGTGTGTGTGTGTATGAGGTTTACAGGCTGTGGTCTGGCTGGCTTCCAACAGAAAGTCCAAAAATCCAATAATTGGCCCACGAGGCTGGATGTTTCAGCTGGTCTTCAGTACATGTTAAAATCTGGAAGAAGTAGGCTCAAATATCATGAAAGAAAACCTTTCCCAGTGAGAGTGAGGGCAAAAAGCAGGTAAAAAGCCTGTGTCTTTTATATAGGCTACCACCAGAAGGTGTGGCTTGGACTTGCTGTGAGTCTTCCCACCTCAGAAGATCCAATTGAGAAAAATCCCTCACAGGTGTGCCCAGCTGCTTGGGTGTTAGCTTACTAAGTCCAGATGTAGTCAACTCGACAGCCAAGAATAGATATCACAGATGGTAAAATAAATCTTTACAATAATAGAGAGATACACATTATGGTTTTTCTTTGTACTTAAAAGGAAGCTCAGGCCTAAAGTCACGTAGATAGAAGGTTTAGCTACAGGGCAAAGATTCAAGTCCAAGTCTGAATCAGATCTTATAGCTTGCTCTTTCAGCACTGTAAACCTCATTATTGATAAGCAATTGTTTAGAAGAGTTTAAACATATAGAATTGGCTTGATATTAGTTACTTTTCTATTATTGCCATAAGATAGTTAAAGCAACTTATAAAAAATGAGTTTATTTAGGGCTTAAAATTTCAGGAAGTAAGAGTCCATGACCACCATGGTAGGGAGCCTGACAACAGGCAGGCATGGGGTGTTGGAACGGTAGCTGAGGACTTACATTTTGATCCAAAAGTACAAGGCAGAGAGAGAATGGGAGGGAGGGAGGGAAGGAGGAGAAGGGGGTGGGGAGAGAGAAGAGAAAGAGAGAGAGAGAGAGAGAGAGAGAGAGAGAGAGAGAGAGAGAGAGAGAGAGAGAGAGATTGTCATTTGGGAATAATATGGGCTTTTGAAACCTCAGCTCTCCTAATCCTTCCTGAACAGTTTCACCAACTGGGGACCAAGTATTCAAACATATGACCCTATGGGGAGAGGTCATTCAATCCACCACAGCTGAGAAAAATGCCTAGGAAAGGTTTACTATGGATTCACTGACTTCAACAACAGATATTCATTGAGCGCTGATTGAGGGCTGGGGGTATTGCCATGAGAGAGAGAGTCAGATCACAGAACTTCTGGAGCTTAAACTCCAGAGGGAAGAAGGAGGTGGATAGATAACAGGCATAACAAATGTATAAAAACAGGTGATGAGAGCTATAGACAAACAAGAAAACCAAAAGCAAGATAGTGATAACTGATACAGAGAGAAGAGGAGCCTTCAAATTTGAAAAATTCAGTAGGTATGTACATCATTGTAGTGTGTAATTTTAAATAATCCCACGCTTGCTCTGGCAAGATGCTGGCAACAGTGGTCTTGCCCCCTAAGCTGCCCAGCAAGTGTCCCTCCTGATACCCCTCAGACAGGCTCTGCAGATGGCTGCCACTTGGCTGCACCCTCTCACTTGCCCACCTGAATTGTCTCGAATGGAAAACACCAGACAATCTTAGTATTTAAAATCAACCAGATGACACAATTGCTGGGCACAGAATCTATTGTCCTAAACTCATCAGCTATTCTATGTTGGATTTCTTCCCGTGGTGGAGGCCACCATCAGGTCTAACATCTCCCTGGCCTATGTTCTGCATGTCCTCTCTCTTCTCTGCCTTGCAAAAAAAAAAAAACAAAAACAAAAAAAAACCAAAAACCAAAAACCAAAAAACAAAAAACAAAAAACAAAAACAAAAACAAAAAACCCTTTCCTTTCTCTTCTGTCCTCCTCTTTCTGTCTCATTCCTGGAAACACCTGCCTCCTTATCTTCACCCATCAATTGGCTTCTTGTTGTTTTTATTAGCCAGTCAAATAATTAAGGGAAATCCCCCTACACATCACACCTTGGAAAAATGCTACAGGCAAAGAGGTCTCCCAATCCAAAAGGGACACATTTGATGATGTCCCTGGAAGTTTTGAGCTTCATTGTAGAAGGGGTTCTGAGCAAGAGAGAGTGTGGTAGAGTGAAGTGAAGTTGAGCTGAGCTGATTGGGAGCTCCCAAAGGGCTGGATCACAGGAGTGATGGGACTGGATGTTACTCTAGCTGCTGTGAAGGGAATGGGGGATGACATCAATGAGAGCAGTTACAGTGATCCAGGTGAGATTCAGGGATCAGGCAGGGAGCAGGGAAAGTGTCTGGAGCGAGGTCTCGTGGGTGTGCCAGTGGCCTGGTGAATCTATGGACACAGGGTTTGAGAGAATAGTAAGACCCGAGGAAGACCTCTCAACAGTTTGCCCTGAGCAAATGGGAAGATGGAAATTCCATGAACCGAGGCTGTGAATGGAGATTGGCAGGCAGAATCAAGTTCTATTGAGGGGGAGGTACCTGTTAGACTTTAGTGGACGTGGTCAAGGGTGATAACTGGAGTCCCGGAGAAAGGAGGAACGTCATCAAATGAGAGAAGCAAAGGAGACTGAGGCGGAGTGGGAGGAACCTGAGAGAAAGAGGTGTCCTGGAGGCTAAGTGTTGTTATATTTCAATACTTCCTTACAGAACTCATGTGTTGGAAACTTAATCCCCCAAATCACATGTTAATGGTATTTGGAGACAGGTCTTTGGAAGATAGTCAAGGTTACATAATGTCATGAGGGTGTGGGCCATAAGACTTTAATGGTTTCAGAACAAAATGAGGAACTGGGGCTAATATTTGCTTGGTCTCCATATGATGCTCTCCATCATGTTATGAAACAGCAAGAAGGTCTTTGCCAGATGTTGAACAGATGTTCATGCTGGTCTTAAGAACTATTAGACAAATAAACATCTCCCATTTTTTTTTTTTTTTTGAGATTGGGTCTTGCTATGCAGTCCTAGCTAGTCTACATCTTTCTATGTAGACCAGACCTGCCTGGAAATTATTGTGATTCTCCTGCTTCTGTTTCCCAAGTATTCAGATTTGAAAGTATGTACCATTATGCTAGGCTTAAACTTCTATTCTTTATCAATAGCAATATATACATATATATCTTTATCTATCTATCTATCTATCTATCTATCTATCTATCTATCTATCTATCATCTATCTATGACAAGTTTTGAATGCTCTCCCTACAAACAACTGAGGCATGCTTGAGGAGATAGTCACATTCACTCTGATTTGAACACTATGTGCTTATGTATCAAAGTATCAGTTAATACCATATATGTATGTGTATATATATATATGTATATACATATACATATATATTCTTATGTATTAATTTTAAGAACAGCACTGCTGATGTTTAAGAATATGGAGGCCTTAGGCTGGCCATTGGGTTTTGTAACATGAAGTACACAGGTGCTTTGACAACAGCAGTTGCCATAGAATTGACTGAATCATAGCAAGAAGTTGATTGGAAAAGATTAAGGAGATATCAGAGACGGGGGAGCTTTGTTTCAGGGAAAGTATAATAGCATGTTTTAAAAGTGGTTGGGATTGGTCTAATAAAAAGGAAAAATAAAGATGTAGGAGATGTAGGTGCTGGCAAACTATTTTAGTGAGGAAGGCACGTAACACATTTTTACAATGAGCTGGCCGTGGCTGCAGTATGTCATCGGAATGTGTCCTCAAGTGCTTTGCTCAAGTGGTGAATCTTTGTGGTGTCAGAACTTCAAGCACTCTACTTTAGTGCTGATAGCTGCCATAGCCTGGCTTTTAATGTGGAGGCTAAAAAGAAAGAATCACAGATTGACCTTCACTGGAAAGGGCTCCATGGCTAAGCATTTGATCCCTCCCCCACCTCCCTGAGCACATAATGATGTTCTTCTCACATCTCAGACAAAAATGGTTCTTACTAAGGAATAGTTGAAAACCATCTCTAAATGTTACTAGAGATCCAAAAACAGGGCTGCCAGACTGGACGGGGAACTGACTCATGTTAACCTTGCAGCTGTGACATATGGTATGTTCCTTAAGTGAGAACCTGGGAGGTTTTGAGAGTGACATTCAGTGAAAGTTACTGTCTTAGTCAGGGTTTCTATTGCTGTGGGGAAGCACACAAAAAAGCAAGCTGGAGAGAAAAGGATTTATTTAGCTTACACTTCCATATTGCTGTTCATTATTGAAGGAAGTCAGGACAGGAACTTAAACAGGGCTGGAACCTGGAGGCAGGAGCTGATGCAGAGGCCATGGAAGGATGCTGCTCACTGGCTTGCTTCCCATGAATTCCTCAGCCTGCTTTCATATAGAATCCAGGACCACCAGCCCAGGGATGGTCTCACCTGCAAAGGGCTGGGCCCTCCCCCATCAATTACTAATTGAGAAAATGCTTTACAGCTAGATCTCAAAGAGCCATTTTCTCAACTGAGACATCTTCTTCTCTGATGATCCTAGCTTATGTCAAGTTGACACAACAAGCTAACCAGTACAGTTATCCTAGATTTTTTGGGGTCCTCTAATCTATTAAATTATGAGCCCTCTGACAGTTTAACCTCAGACTGTCACTCCTAATGATCTGTCTGTAGTTGTGATTTGAGAGTTTATAGATTATTCAAGATAAAATATAAGAAAATAAATCACATACATTTTGACATTGGACATTCGCTTAGATCTGGAGTCTTTGGTGAGTGTCCCACTTCTCATGTATTGATATCTATTGTTATTTTTATCTTGAAGCAGAATCTTTATTATTTGAGATAATCTTAGGTTTGCCTTTCTTTTAAAAAATAATTTATTTTTATTTTGTTTTCATTAGTGTTTTGACTGCCTGTATGTCTGTGTGAGGATTTCAGATCCTCTGGAACTGGAGTTACAGACTGTGAGCTGCCATGTGGGAGGCTGGGAATTGAACCTGGGTCCTCTGGAAGAGCAGCCAGTGCTCTTAACTGTGAAGCCATCTCTCCAGCCCCTCATCTTTCTTTTTAAGCCTAAAATGGTAGCACTGTAGTAACCGAATGCTTGTCATGTGATCTCCAGTTATCAGAATTTGGAGAAATAGACTACATCATGCTGGGGAATGTAGGCTTCAAAAAAAAAATTGGGTTTTATTTGAGTAACAGGAAACCACTGATAAACTTTGAACAGGGGAATTCTATGCTTCTATGAGTCTTTTGTGAGATTGACTTGTAGTTAGATGGTAGGTTAGGGAGTCACAAATGTGGGATTAAGAATCCCAGTAAAAGGCTCGTCTTGTGGTTCCAGATGCTGGCTGGAATGGAACAGGGACAAAAAAGAGCAATCATTTGTAGCACAGTTGAAGACTCACATAAGAAACCTGAAGCATAGGTGTCAGGATTGACCCCAGCTTTACAGATGCAACCATCGAGGTCTGTGGATGCAAAGTTACTTAAGGTCACAGAGATAAGAGAGTAGAGCTTGGATTTCACCCTGAGCAATGTGATTAGAGCATCTGTGCCATTAAACACTGATTTCTTGCTTCTGGGATTCTAATGGGATGCCAGCAGACTGTAGTATTGTTTTTAGAAAGAGAGTCAGTGGACTAGACAACTCATGACATGTGGGTGGGAGGAAGATGTAGGGTCCTTCCTGCTGGATGGAGCTAGTAATCATCAAAACAGAGAAAGACTGATTTGGATAGGGAAGATCAAGGGTTGAGCATAGGAGGTACAGGAGCAGATGTCTGCTGGGTATACAAATAGAGCCTCACACTTGGCTCTGACCTTGTGGATCTGACCTTGCAGCTCAGGAGAGTGGTGTTGGTTAGGATACCCACCTGGGAAGTAGCAGCTTCTCTGAGGCTATGGTTTAGGATGAAATGATGAAGGGTCTGACAGCAGTCCAGGAATAGTGAGGGATGGTGCCCAAGTGATGCAGGATCTGATAGCAGTCCAGGAATAGTGAGGGATATTTAGAGTCATGATTTTCAGTGGTTAGGTCTCTTGGTATGAGGAGGTTGATGATGTCCCTTCAAAACACCCTCATTCTTCAGCTACTTCCAGTTAATACTTTAATACTGTGGAAGAGGAGTACTCTGAAAAAGATCCATTTCAAATACACATACGAACACTTAAAACATTTAATAAATTGCTATAGTTGTCTGCATAATTACTAAGAGATAAATATATTTTCCCCTTATTGTAGAATTCAGCAACTCTTGCTAGTCAGGATAGTGGATATTGGGAATTAATAATACATTTTCCTATATTTTAGGACTTAATGATCTCATATTTTTAAAGAATTAAATTTAAACACTTTGACATTTAAAAAAAATAGTTTATACTTAGCATAGAATTGGTAAAGTAACATAAAGTTTCTGTGAAATCTTCACTTACATTCACCAACTAACATTTTGCCATACAAGCATTATCGACTCACCCCTTTTTATATCTACCTAAAATATTTTTGTTATTTTTGAGACAGGGTTTTGACCTAAGCTGTCCTAGAAATAACTATGTGATGAAGGCTAGCCTCGAGATACTTCTGCCTTTGCCTCTTGGGTGCTGGGGTTGTAGGGGTGTGCCAACACGCCCAGCTTCCTGAAACGTTTGAGAATGGTAAAGAATCACAATGTTGCCTGACTTTCTGTGTACCTAAACATGAACTCTCTAGAAATGCATACGTTTTCTATATGGCCATAGTACGTTTATCAGATTAGGGAACCATTTTGTTTTTGGTGGGTGGGTGATGCATATGGAGGCACAGGTCTATGGGTGTTTTCCATAGCTCCTTATTTTCTGAGATAGTCTCTTACTTATATCTGGAGCTCACCAGTTTGGCTCGTATGGTTAGCCAGCAAGCTTCCGGGATCACCTGTCTCTGTCTCCCCAGGGCTGGGATTTCAGGTACGTGCCAGACTTTTTACATGGAAGCTGAGGATCTGAACTCAGTTCTTTAGGTCTGTGTGCCAAACACTCTACTGATGGACCCATCTGCCCAGCTTGCTAGTTTATTTTTACAGTACCGTTTAACCACATCCCACATCAAGGATTCTTATAAGCCACTACTGTCTCCATAAACAATCTACACTGATAATACACAGAACATTTAGTCCTCCACTAATTAAGTCTTCTTAAAGCTCCTTTAAGGTACGGTGTCATTGACTGTTTAAAGACAGTATCAGTTTTGGAGATGGAATAATACACTCTTGAATGAACAGTGAGCCAGTGAAGAAACCAGTGAGACTGTGTAAGAATTCCTAGTATCACATGAAAATGAAAGTAAAACTTATCAGAATCTCTAGGATACAACTAAGGCAATTCTAAAAGGGGAGGGTTTATAGCTATGAATGCATACATTGAAAAAACCAAAAGCAAACCAAAAACAAACAAACAAACAAACAAAAACAAAAAAAGAGACAACAGGAAAACCAAAACATAGTGACTGGAAATAACCTAACTATGCACCTCAAGGTCTTAGAAACCCGAGACCAAGTCAAACCCTCAAATTGGTAGGTGGAAAAATATCAGGACAGGAATTAAAGAAAAGCAGGAGACTAAAAGACCTGTAGACAGAATCAATCAAACAAGTTGGTTCTCTGAAAGGCAACTAAGATTACTGATACCATAGCCAAACTGACTAAAGTTGAGAGGGAGAAGAGACAAATCCATAAAATAAGAGTTAAGACAAGGTTACAACAGAGGATTCCAGAGGATAATTAGAGGACATTAAAACCTTTAACTTAAGACTGTAGACAAGATCAGTCAGAACTTACTTTAATTTCTTCTCTTTACACTCATTGACATTTTGTCACAACATATGATGTGATTAGATTTAGGCCATGTAATTTTGGGAGGATGATGCTCACAGGGCTGAAGTGGAAACTTAGGGGTTCTTTGAGAAGTCAGTTGTGTCAGATCGTGTTTTGTTAAGCAAACACATGAAGGAATATTTTGCTGAAGCAGACACAGGTGAAAGGATGGTTTGCTAAAGATGAATTCTTCCATAACAACAAGCACGTATTGATTCAGCTTACATTGTGTAGTTGATCTCTGCTTGTCATCACTCCACAGTGAGACATGCATTAAAAAAACTTCTGGTAGTGTTCTGCTGGCTTCTTGCCACTTCCGAGAACTCAGGTGGATTGGTAGAGTGATGTCAGCGGATACAGAATCACGTGGAACTCTGCTAAGACAGACTCATATACTGAGGCAAGACTCATGGAAGACACGTGATATTTGGAAGGAATAGAAATAGGACTCAATGGAAAAGGGAGAGTCTTGCATATGCCTTGCAACGCTTCCTGGTCTCACAATTTCGCTGATGAAAAGCATGGCAGAGCCCTTCTCCTGATGGCCCTGCTGGTCTTGGTCACTCCTGCTGACTCATGCCAATTCGTGTGAGGCCTGACTGTTCCTGCTAGGTTGTGCTACCATGCTGCTATCCTGACTCTACTGTATTGGACTGCTGGTATATTCATGTAGTGTTTGCAAGTGCATCGAATCTTGTGAACTGAACTGTCGATTTCCTGACAATGCCGATGGGATTTGCTCCAAAGGACAATTTCTAAACAGCTCCCTTTCCCCCTTAGTTTTCCACTATTTCTAGTGGGTGGTGGGTTTGAAGGGAGGTTAAAGCAGTTAAGAACCCATATTAAAAGTAGGATTTGAAAATCTAAGCTCACACAGGGCTTTGTGATTTCAATAATAGGAGGCCAGTGACATCACCTTGTCTGATTACTGGTGATAATGGTATTTAGTTGTTGGTTACAGTAGTGTTGCTGTATTTCCATAACACAAAGTCAAAATATGTTTCTTTAGAAATATTAAATTAACCCAAAAGAGTTAGAACTTGATATTAAATCTTTCCCCTAAAAGCAACAGCTGTAGCTCAAAACCTGGTTCTCTAGTTACCAGATTCCAGGAGAAGGACACAGTGGAAATCCAGCTAACAGTATCTGATGGTGTTCACGTGCTCAGTTTCTGACGGGCATTTGTTTAGGTTTGAAGGACAATGATGGGAGGGCATATGTTCCTGAGGTTTCTCCCCAGTTCTGGTAGATAGGAGCTGTTTCTAGTTTCCCAGCAATGCAGTCTAGAAGGACATGTTTACTAGTGGTTAAATATACGTCTCAATTGCTTTTGACGAGTTACAGTTGCCCTGCCTTCCTTTCAGAAGGTTCTCACCTCCCTATTATTCTGGAGTTGGATACTGGATCCCTCCCTTATTTTCTAAGTCACCAACAGTCAGTCTCAGCTGGCCTCCCCCAACTCCCTTGCTGATGAAATGCACAAGTAAGCTTACATCCATCTTGAATTAAATGGTTATTCTCTTTCAGGCATGTTATCTGTTTTCAGACAAATGTTGTAACAGCCGTGAGAACATGAAAAAAAAAAAAACCCTACCATACTTGTGTAAGGATTTATGCATATTTTACCCAGTTTTATTTTATAAACTTCCAATGAGTCATCCAATGTGAATGTTGGCAGACTCCTATAAAGCAACAGTTATGAGATTTTTTTTTTAAAAGATTCTGGTAACTTTGGGTTATATTTTGTCTTTTCCACATCTTTTCAAAGCCTACAGCAAGTTTAGCAAATCTCCACTAAAATCTCTACATGAGATTTCAGAGTTTGTTTTAAATGAATTTTTAAATAACAAATGTTTAAATGAATGTTTAATAAGGCATGTGTACACAGCTCGTGTCTTAGTTGATAAAGCACCTGTCTGGTAAACAAGAGATTTGCTCTTTATTCTCTCTCATGGGCTTATTCCTGCATTTCCAGATATTTAATACTCAAATTAGCATTCTTTCTTTAGAAGCAATCACCCTGATTGACCCTTGAGGGAATGGAATGGGGACCAAATAGAGAGAAAGTAAGTTTTGATGTCCTTCATAGTATATCCAATCTGGTAAAAACCAATTGTTCCATTTAATAGTAATCAATTAAACACTGAGCACTGATATTAAAATTAAAAGATAGCTTCCTTTGACTGATAGTTGAGATTGAACATTTCAAGCATATGTACTGCTAAGAAGAGCAGCCCTCTTAGAATACATTTTAATTAATATCAAAATTAGGTAGTTTTTTTAGCCTTGAATGCATTGTGTTTTAAAATCAATTATAAGATATTTTTCATTTTTAAAATTTTAAAATTACATATATATATATATGTATATGTATAATTTCTCTGTGTGTATGTGTGGTCATGTGTGTGTGACATGGTGCATGTATGAAGGTTACAGAACAACTTGTGAGGGTCGGTTCTCTCCTTCTACCCAGGCTGACGAAGATTTTATTCATGAAACATAGATGGTTTGGAGAAAAGAAAAAATCCAAAACCCATGTCCAAAATCATTTTATGGGTCTAAAGTTTGTATGAGAACCTGCCTTTCTTTCTTTTTTTTTTTATTAGATATTTTCTTTATTTACATGTAAAATTTTCCTTTCCCAGGTTTCCCTCCAAAAAACAAACAAACAAACAAAAACAACAAGAACAAACCCCTTTTGCCTCCCCCCTCCCCATGCCTGCCACTCCACCCTCTCCCACTTATTGGCCCTGGCATTCCCCTACACTGGGGCACAAAACCTTCACAAGGCCAAGGTCCTTTCCTCCTATTGATGATCGAATTTTCAATCCTCTACTATACACATGCT
>JADRCD010235919.1:0-11100 GCA_019843815.1 Montemys delectorum
TCTTTGCCTCTATGCTGGATGACAGAAAAGTGACTCAGCAACAGTTGCTAACGTGGACTTCTCAGATGTAGGGCAGAGATGCTGAAAAAAAGTCAGTACCATATTTGAACAGTGTAGAAGAAAAACTGCAACCATAAAAATGATGCTGTGGGAAATTCTCAGTTCTTTATAGTGCTATAGTTATCTAAGTTAAGTGTATCCTAATGACGAGATTTGTAGCATGCAAACGGTTATTTCTATTTCTTAAAACTATTGTCAATGGGCTATTAAACTTATATTTTTCTTTGTATTAATGCAATGTTATTTTTATTTAAATATGAACTTCTTGAGAAACTATAGTAACATGATTTTTAAGAAACTTAGGCTAGGCGTGGTGGCACATGCCTTAAATCTCAAGAAGCAAAGGCAGGTGGAGCTCTGTGAGGTCGGGTCAGCTTGGTCTACATAGCAAGTTTCAGGACAGGTCAGGACTACATAGGAGACCATCTCAAAAACAAAAAGAGAAGAAACTTGTGCTGTCCTTTAAATGTGAACTGCTTGGAGCTGGAGCTACCCTGGCATGGAGAGTTGTTCCTGCTTGTGACAAGGCCTCCTCGTCCCACGCTGATCTCAGCTTTTTTGAAGTCGAATGCCATCGCCGAGAACCTAGTTGCAGGAGTGAAGCACTTTTTACTTTCCAGAACTCTTGTGATGATCTGACCTCTCCTGGTATGTGCACATCCCCTGGGGGGGTGAGCAAATAACAGGCTTTCACAGTTAGCCAAGGTTTCTGTGCCAGCACTCAGTGCCCAAGGTCCAGTTAATGTGAGATGAAAGTGGAAGGCCTGTTTTTTGGTTTAACTTTCCTTGCACTGGTGTTTGAAATGATGCAGAGCTGCTTGAAGACTGCTCTGTAGCACCATTTTGTTAACTATCAACTCATTCTCTAAAGATTTCCTAACAGACAGTGGGGATGCTGACTTCCTTCTTTTGTTACACAGCAGAAACATTCTATGTCGTTTACATAGTTCTCATGGAACATGGAATTTTTTGAAAGCAACATGTAATACACATTTTTGTGTATGTGTTCTACCTGGTGTGAATAAAACAATAACATTGATGCTCCTTTTAAAGCTGCAAACTATTGTCTCTCCCTTGTTAAGGTGTTTCCTTGTCCACCTGTGGCCTCTGAGTGGTCAATTCATAACCAGATGGAATTACAACGGGAAAATTTAGAGTGGTGGTCCTCAACCTGTGGAGCGGCCCTTTCACAGTGGCTGCACATCAGACATTTACATTATGATTCATAACAGTAGAAAAATGGCAGTTATGAAGTAGCAACAAAATAATTTTATGGTTCGGGGTCACCGCAATATGGGGAACCAACTGTATTAAAAGGCTGAAGGATTAGGAAAGTTGAGAACCAATGACTTAGAGCTTCCTTTGTCCCTAGGCAGTAGTTTCCAATCATGTCTTTGTCTACCTGAGGACACAACACTAAATGCCGCTTGGGAGGCACATAGCCGAGTGGGCTCTAGTTCCCTTTGGCCTTTGTTTCTCTACACCAGAACACTGACTGTTCACTTAGCTTCCATATGAGTTCCAGTACTGTTAGGGTAAGGGGAAATAGCGGTTCTTGGTGTGTATTTTAATAAAATATGTTTAGCTTTTTCAACTTTAACAAGTTTGAGTTGTATCACTCTGCTTGTGTCTTATGAATCTTGGGCAGGGAGGGGACATTTGGAGCAAGCAATCCATGCCAGCTGAATGGCCCTTGTTGCCACTTAATTTCAATAGTTGGGGAGCATAAAATAGACTGTTTTGGTGAACTTGTCTTTAGGCATATTTTTCTATCACTATTACCCCCCCCCCCCCCAAGACATTATCTCATGTAGCCCAGGCTGGCCTTAACCTCTGTTTGTATTTGAGGGTGACCTTGAACCTCTGATTCCCCTGCCTTTTCCAAATGCTGGGATTACAGGTGTGTGTCTCCATGCCTGGTTTATACAGTCTTTGAGAATCATCCAACCCAGGGACTGATGACACTGGACAAACGCTGAACCAGCTTCAATACGTCTCAGCCCCATCTATGGTTTCTATGTCTTGGTATTAGCATAGTGTTTACATTGAGCCTCACAATCTTGCCACTGAATAAGGTGCTTATCAAACATTTGTTGACTAGGGGAATTAAAAAAAATCAGAAGTGTAAAGACAGGTAACACCTGAAAGAGACCTTGGATCACCCATATCAGTGGTTTGCAAACAGGAGTAGACATCTAATCTTTTCCAGAGTTATCCTTTTTGCTTATGAAGAAAGAAAGGGGCTCTGACTGCCTAGGTGCTCACAAAAACTGAAGCAGGCAATTTGCAAATACTTGAATGTTTTTTTTTAAATGGATATTAAAGCCTTGTATTAATGAAGATCCTCTAATACTTTTTCTGAACAAGATACACTATTTCTATAAATACCCTTTGAATTGAAGAGGACTAAATACAAGATGTTCTATTAGGCCTTAGGGTATAGGAAGTATTAAATACTATAGAAAGTATTTTATATATGTGTGTGTATGTATATATATATGTCTTACATATCCATTGATTCTATATCTTGGTTACTGTGACTACTTTCTCTATTCCTGTGTGTGTGTGTGTGTGTGTGTGTGAGAGAGAGAGAGAGAGAGAGAGAGAGAGAGAGAGAGAGAGAGAATAAATCAGACTTGGATAATATTGCATGCTCTCTTCTATAGGCAGAATCTAGAATTTAAAAAGTGGGAGTTGGGGCTGGTTTTGCAGAGGACCATAATTCAGTTCCCAGTGTATATACTAGGTGGTTCACAACCACCTGTTTCTCCATCTCCATGGGATTCAGTGCCCTCTCCTGATCTCTGGGCAGCTGTACTCACATGATCATACCTGCACATAAACATACATAACTAAAATGAATCTTAAAAAATAGAAGAGGACATGGATCATAGTGGGGGGGGGGAGGAGGAGGAGGAAGGGTGCACATGATTGAAGTACATAGTGCTGCAACAAAGCTCACTATTTTGTACCATTATACATGCTAATAAGAATGTCTTTAAAGGGGCTGGGGAGGTGACTTTATCCTTAAAGTGTTTGCTATGCAAGCATGAGGGTTTGATCCCCGTCACCCACATAAAAACCTAGGCATGGTGCTTGGAATTCCAGCACTGGGGAGGTAGAGATAGGCAGAGATCAGGATAGCCCAACTGGTGAGTCCCAAGTAGCAGTGAGAGATCCTGCCTCAAAAAACAAGGTGGGTGGCATTTATGAGGAAGGACATCAGAAGCTGACCTTGGCTTCCTCATGCATGCTCATTCACACACACGTCTAGTGTAGGAAGTGTCCCTGGTTGTGTCCCCAGCCCTGAGCTCTTGGTAGTCACTGTTGAAGGTTAGCTCTTTATTCTTGCTTCACCTCTGCTTCCTCTTCTGATCATCACAACAAACGCCATCATTCTTCCATGGCCTCTGCTTCAGTTCTTGACTCTAGGTTCCTTCCCTGACCTCCATAATGAACCATAAACTGTAAGCTGAAATAAACCCCTGCCTTCCAAAGTTGTTCTTGGGTGTGATGTTTTAATCTAAAATAGAAATCCTAACTAAGGCAGGAGTTGGGGCATGATGGGATTTGAGGCCCCCTCAGTGAGAGGGAATACATGCCTAGCACTGTACATCTATCTGGTCCTATGACCAGGGATATCACAGTCCCTAAACAGGACTCCTATTGATGTTTTGCCAGATGGACATGTCGTTCATTAAACTGCCTTCTAAATATCTATACTTCTACCCATAGATGAGGGTGGCTCTTGGCTTTGGTCAGAGAGCCTAAAGAAACCTCTTCCGCATTGACCATCACTTTACATAGGGACTCATGACCATGCAGAGGGCTGAGAAAAAGAGGTTGCTTGGTGCTTGGTCTCAAATGGGATATCTCTATCACTCCCTCTGAGACCCAGTGAACATCCCAAAATGGGCTAAAAGGGCCATGAGAAGGGAAGGCTGGGAGGAATGTGTGGGCACTGTCTTGTGGGTATGTCATAACTGTTACAGCCTTGAGTACACAGCAGCTTCAACTGCCTGCATGAGGCCTGGGGGATGAGTGGGAGAGGAGGAGACTTCATGGGAAGTAGGAGTTGGGAGAGAACGAGAAAGTGCAGTAGTGGTGTGTCTGTGTTAGAATGGAATCATATGGGTGATACTATAAAAAATTATTTTTAAAATTAAAATTTTTATTTAATTTTTTTTGTTAGCTCTTTGAGAATTTTGTAAAATGTTTTGATCATATTGACCCCTCTCCAAATTCCTCTCAGATCCGTGTCTCTTTCCCTGTCTATCCAGTTTTCTGTTCTCTAGCTCCACCCCACCCCCTTTTCATACCATCACATCCAATGTATGCTGCTCGTACATTCTCAGTTGTGTGGCTCTCCGTTGGAGTGTGGTCAGTTTACCATGGTCAACACTCTTAAAGAAAAAGGACTCACCCTCTTCCAGAAGCTTTTAATTGCCAAATTTTTAAAACTAATTAAATAAAATTTAAAAAGTTTTCTTTTTTAAAAAAACAACCAAAAGCAGGCATGCATATAGCCGATATGGCAGTATTCACCTTTAATCTCAGTGCTTGGGAAGCAGAGGCAAGTGGGTTTCTGTGGGTTTGAATTCAGCCTTGTCTAAAGAGCAAGGTCTAGGGCAGTTAAGACTACATAGTGAAACCCTGTGTCAAAAACAAACAGCAGAAACACTCTTCATAAAAAGTCAGAAAATGTTCAGTGGTTAAATATGAGTCTGGGGAGCTGGAGCTGGAGAGATGTTTCAGCAGTTAAGAGCACTTATTATTGTTATGGAAGGCCTAGGTTTGATTCCTAGTGGGTCATAACTATCCCTGACTCCAGTATCAAGGGATCTGATGTCCTCTTCTGATCTCTGTGGGAACCAGGTATCCATGTGGTACACTTATCTACATGTGGTACAACACTCAAAAGCTTAAAAAAAAAGTTTGAAGAGAAATCAGAGGAGGGGAGGGAAAGTGAGTTTAAAATGACATTTCTAGACTTGGTCACAGGAGTCACATCAGACAATACAAACCCATGACAGGTCAGGACAAGTCTGTAGGGAAACAGCTCAAGACTGCTGGTGTGAACAGCAGTTGGCAGCAATATCTGTATTAAAGTCAACACTCCAGGGCTGGGGATTTGCTCAGTATTCATGAGACCCTGGGATTGAGTCCCAGCATTTAATAAACTGGCATGGTTGTACAAGCCTGTAATCCTATCGTTTGGGAGGCAGAGGCAGAGATCAGAAGTTCAAGGTTACTGTAGGCTACATAGGGAGATGGAGGTCAGCCTGGGGTACAGGAGACACTGGCTCAACAATAACATAACATTAGAAAAAGCCAACACTGCAAATCAGGAAATCATCCCAAGGCAGGGAGTCTCCTGGAGGAAGCCAGCCATGGAGAACCCTCTCACTGAAGTGGACCATATCTTCATAACCAGTTCTGCAGCTGTCTTTTGCTACTTTGTGGATCCTTCTTTCTTCCATCCTTCTCCACCTCCTTTTTTATTGCATCCATTCAACAACCCCCTTACCCTAGATAGGCAAATAGGAGAGAAAAAAAGCATAGAGAGGAAAGAGGGGGTGACATCGTAATTAGACTACTTCCTGTGGGTTAGGGGCATGGAGTTCCTTGGGAGCAAATTTAATCTTTGCAGTTAGGATATCTAATTTCTTCTTCTTTGTTCTTTGCACATGACTACTTATTAAACTGCAATCAACAGCAACCAAGGAAGACCCCAACTCCCCCCCCCCCCCCCCCCCCCCCCCCCCCATCAGGGCCCTAGGATTCATATACCATCTAAAAGGTACACAGAATTCCAAAAGTCACACAATCACAGAAACTATCTGCAGCTGGCCAAATCACATCCCTGCTAGAGCACGAGGCAAATCACAGTCAGCTGCTGCAGACACTCCGAAGCAGCCCCATATCTCACACCTGGGATTAAAATGAAAACATTCTTAAAATATTTCCGTGTTTTTAAAAGAAACCAAAATTCGCACTACAGAGTTCTGGGATATCAAAGGGAAGCAGGCATGGTCACCATATAACAGTTTCCAGACCATAGGGACAATCTTCTGAGTACAAGTCCACTCATGACCATCTTGTGCCCATAACACGTGAGCAACTTCATTTGAGTATCACAGCCTGGGGCTACTCGGGCCTGCTCAACAGAGGAATAGGGTCAGAAAAGTCAGGTGTCTTTGGCAAGGCTGAACATGTACTAGAACACGGTGGCTATTATCAAACACTCTAGCTGGGACATCTGTCAAGTCTGATTCAGCCAGAGGAGTTTATTAAAAAGGAACACCCAATCTTACAAACTGGTCCGCCCGTGACTCATACATATGCTCTTGTGAACCTAAATGGTTTGTTCCTGAACCATTCTGAATCTCTTGGAAAGGCTCTTGTGTTTTGGGGAGGTTTTGAATTATAATATCTTGTGTTTGCTGTGTTGTGATTAATATCACATTTATTTTATTCCAGTGTGTGTGCCTTATTTTGTACTCAGTCTGATTCGTATAGTTAGTGTCAGCAATGTTTTAAACTCTTCTCACAGTATCTCTGGCATTTCATTTATTTCCTCTCATGTTCAAATGAAATTCACTCTCAAACATAAAACTTACTAGTTTTAGAACAATCTAATAATAAAACTGGATATGGTAGCTCCCACCTGTAATCCTGGCATCAAGAAGTAGAGGCAAGATTATCATAACTTCAAGAATAGCCTGGGCTACCTATAGATCTTGTCTCAAAAACAAGCAAGCAAACAGAAAGGTACCAAAAGGAAAATCTATTAGTTTATAGGTATTTGTCATATTTGGGGTGTACAGTTTCTCCGACAGACTCAAGTGTTTGAGTGTTTGGTCTGTATCTGGGAGCATTGTTCTGGGAGATTATGGACCCACCGGGAGGTGGAGCATCACTGTGGTTAGTGGGTCCCTAGGAGTGTCAACTTTGAGGCTTCTAGCCCGTCCTGGTTCTGTCATCCTGACCCCCAGCCTTACTGCAAACTCTTCCCAAGCACAACCCTGAGCTATCCTCCTCTGCTCCACTTCCCAATCACAATGGGTTGTTCTCAAATGGAGAGCCAAAATTAATATTCTCTCCCTTAAGTTGTCTTACAAATATTTGGTCACAGGGTAAGCAAAGTGACCGACCCAGGATTACTCCCTACAGGTCTGCTCAGAACTTTCAGTTTCCTTTGGACAAGATCTTGAAGTCCAAATTATTCATCTAACAGGAGAAAAGAGAGATAAGGATCATCCAGGGCTCCCTCTTGCTGTCGAATCTTGTCTTTCAGGTTCCAGGCTTGCCGCCCTTTCCCTCACTCATGTGAGACCCACTAAAGAATCCAAGACAAGGGGCCTAAATGGTAAAGTCTGTAAAGAGAATGTGGCACAGTAAGGGACATTGGTGCCTTTTTCTCTGCAGAGGACAAGCCAGGAAAAATATGAGAGGCCAAGAGGGTGATGATCAAGTTTCCTTGCTGGTTTAACTGGATTTGGATCCAGCAGTGGCTCTCAACCTTTCTAATACCGTGACCATGTAATACAGTTTCTCATGTTGTAGTGTCCCCCCAACCATAAAATTAGTTTCGTTGCTACTTCATAACAGTGATTTTTGCTACTGCTATGAATCATATTGAAAATATCTGACATGCAGGATAGCTGATATGTAACCCCTATAAAAAGGGGTTATAGCTCACAGGTTTGAGAACCTCTGATTTAGGAGATGCATGTACAAATGTGCCTATGACACTGCTTCTAGACAAGTTTAACCAAGGACTGAAGACCTAATTGATGTGGGCAGTACCATCCCATATGCTTGGATTTCAGACAGAATAAAAAGAGATAAAGAAGGGGGTGGTTAAGTGTAGAGAGACTCTCTTGTATTGTACGGAAGCACCACCTGTTAGTAAAGTGCTGTTGGCTTATTGGCTTAAGCAGGAAATAGGGAGGTGGAGATTCCGGTACAGAGAGAGGATTCTGGAGGCAGTGAGACATGGGAGACTTGACCTGAACTCCGGGGAGAAGACAAATACATGAAACTGAGAAGAAAGAAGCTAGTCATGTGGCACGCCTTGAATAGAATAAACTGGATTATTGAGATATGAGCTAGTGAGGAATAGAGGCAAAGCTATTGACCTAAGCATTTATTCATATATAAGAAGTCTCAGAGTTGTTATTTCGGGAAACAAAATAAAAGTGGAAAAACACCAGGTTAGAAATGGCTTTGAGGCTTTAACTACAGTTAAGAGCTTTGTTTGTTAAGAAAGGGTTTCTCTGTGTAGTCCTGACTGTCCTGGAACTTGTTCTGTAGACCAGCCTGACCTTGAATTCAGAGATCTGCCTGCCTCTGCCTCCAGAGTAAAGGGACTGAAGGTGTGAGCCGCCACTGCCCAGCTGCATGTATGGCTTTTGTAGAGAACCTGAGTTTAGTTCAGCACCTATGTGAGGCTGCTCATAACTGCCTATAACTTCAGCTCCAAGAAATCTGGTGTTCTGTCCTCCAAGGGCACCTGTACTCACATGCATATACCTCCCTCCCCTCGAGCACACACACACACACACACACACACACACACACACACACACGTGCATAATTAAAAAATAAAAATGTGTCTTTAAATGTTTTCTATTTCTCATGTTGTTGTGACCAAATACCTGTCAAGAATCAATTTAAGGGAGGTAGAGTTCCTTTCAATATAGAGGGCAAAGGGATTTATCCATCCTGGAGGGGAAGACATGGGGGCAGGCTGGTCATACTGCGTCTGTGTTTAGGATGCAGAGAGATAAACATTCTCCTTTATATTTAATCCAGTACCCTGCCCGTGGATGGTTCCACTCACAGTTAATTGGGGTCTTCCCACTGTAATTAATGTCACCTAAATAACCCCTCACAGGCAAGTCCTGAGGCCTGTCCCCTAAGTGATTCTAATACCGTCTTCTCACTGTTAACCAGCACAGGGTATGAGGAACACTACTAGGGGTAACAACTTGATTCCTTTTTAATTTTTTTCCAAATTAAAAACAAAACAATATGTTATCGCCCTTGAATGACTTTTGTCTGTTTGGATTGGGCTCTTCCACCCCAAAGGAGTTTTCTAACCCAAAGCTGGTACTTGTTGCTTTGCCAGTGCTGGTCCAAGGATGGTAACATACAGGGTCTTAGGGTGGCTGAGGCTGCTGGGAAGGCCACTCTGTCTTAGGGTCCTTAGAGTCCAACCCATCAGTGCTGGTAGTCATAGCAGCAGTAAGCACTATTCCCTGACTGGTGCTGAGGCCACTCTGCTCCCTCTCAGGTTGTTCCAGTAGTAGTTTTCATTTTACATGACAAAGCAGGTGTAGGGAACAAGGGAGTAGGAAGGACAGTTACACTTGCCACTAAACACCTTTGGGTGAACACCAAGTCGATGCTCCCTGTGCGGTCAGACCGGATGCTCCAGTGGGATGGAGCTATGAGCAAGTCCCCAGTTAAATGCTTCCTTAGTCACCGTGTGTCTTCATAGCAACAGAACAGGAGCGGAGACAGATGTTAGTAGCAGGGACTCTGGTACCAGGGCCTGTCAATGTTGTGACAGGCATGACTATACTGTTGTTTGGAGGAATATGGAGGAAGAGGTTGAATGCTTTGGGCTGGGCTTAGTGGACCATCCTAGCAGGAGTGTGAAAGGCAGTAGTGTTGAGGGTAGTGTGGACTCTGAGGTCGCAGCTCAAGAGATTCCAGAGAAGAATACTACTAGCTGGCCTGAAAACCATTTTTTGTGTGTGACATTTTGAAAAAGAATGTGGCTATCTTTTGCTCTTGCCCTAAAACTGTGCTTGAGGCTAAAATCGCAGAGTTTTGGATTAATGTTGTTGGCAGAGATTTTAAGACAGCCTAGTGGTGACTGTGTCACATGGTTATTAGTGATCATTCTTCTGCCTGTCTAAAATGAAAAGGAGCAAGTGGGGTGAAGAGAAATACAAACTGCACAGTTTGAGGAGAAAAGGAACACCAGGAAATGTGATGTTGGAGCCAAGTCCTATGCTCAAGGGTTTTGTAAAAGTAAGGGCTGATGTAACTGCAGCCCTTTCCACTTGCAACTCAGAGGTTATTATTTATTAACAAATGCCTAGGTCATATGCTAGGCTTGTACCCCAACTAGCTTGTAACTCAATTAGTCTGTTCAAACTATTCTTTTTTTTTTGTTTTGTTTGTTTGTTTGCTTGTTTGTTTGTTTTTGAGACAAAGTTTCTCTGTATAGCCTTGGCTGTCCTGGAACTCATTCTGTAGACCAGGCTGGCCTCGAACTCAGAAATCTGCCTGCCTCTGCCTCCCAAGTGCTGGGATTAAAGGCGTGTGCCACCATGGCCTGGCTGTTTATACTATTCTATGTCTGCCACACGGCTGATTACCTGTCTTCAATTTCATATATCTAACTTCCTTTGAGTCTGAGTGTTGAATCTACCTGACTAGTCCCAGAGTTCCCCTCTCTCTGCTGCACCTTCTAATCCTGTCTCCACTTACTGGTCATTCGATTTTTATTGACAGGCAATGCTTCCATGTAGTACACGAGAGATTATCCATATAGCCTGACTCAAAATGGAATGAAGGGAGAAATACCCTTGGGGCAAGACTCCATCCAGCTAAGCTTCCAACTTGTCAAAGGGATTAAAGCTTAAGCAGCAAAGAAAACCATCAGCAATGGACAGCTTATACACCGAAATCCAAGGAGGGGTCTGGGTTCCAGCCCTAACAAGCAGAAGAACTTGGCAGCTTCAGCTACATGTTTCTGGCTTTAGAGTTAAGAAACATACAGGATTGAAGCTGTGGAAACTCCCTCTGTGGGGAAGGAAAACCAGTGAAGCCAGCTATGTGGCAGGGGAGACCCAGAGAGGCCATTTGCATGAAGCTCTGAAGGTTGAAGGCTGGATCGCATCGGAGACCCCAAGCTATTGGAGATGCTAGAACTGTGGGACATCTGTAAAGGAGAGTTGCAGGTCTAGAACCAGCCCGAGAGAGAGAGAGAGAGAGAGAGAGAGAGAGAGAGAGAGAGAGAGA
>JADRCD010235920.1:0-72535 GCA_019843815.1 Montemys delectorum
CCTTTACAATTCTATGTTCCGCATCTCTTTCTGTTCTCTTAATTGCCCCCCTTAACTCACTGCACTTCCTATATAAATCTCTGTCTCTTCCCTTTCAGGCTGTTAATAAATACAGGTTCTAAAAAAAAATACATAAACATCTATTGTTGGCTAAATAACTCATAGTGCAGTCAAAAAGCCAGAAAAGAGGGCTCTTCATGATGAATGCATGCTCTCTCGATCTCTCTCCATCTCGCCCCTCCCTTTTCCTTCCCTCCCTCCTTCCTGATCTCTACCTCCTTGTCCTTCCCTAAGGTAAGAGGGCTTCTAGAACCAGGTGGTTTAAGACTCTAAAAAGTGGGTGCGAGGCTTGAGGCTGCCCCAGAGGAGAAGAAAAAGAAGAAAAGAGAAAGTAACGTGGGGGCTTACTGACAGGGCTCCCGCCACTTGGAATGAGGTATGGGGACAAAGGAGATCTAGTGTTGGGAGTGGTGGCTAATTTAAGTGACATTTCAGTGGGCCCCTCACCTCTATGAGAAGTGGGTCAGCCTCCTCCAACACGCAGTGCCAGCCTGCGCTGCTGCAGCCCGCCCCCATCTCTCTCCTTTCAGCTCTCATTTCTCATTAGAGCCGTTAGTTCCTAAGCACCAGGAGGGTGGAGAAGGCTGTGCCTTTGTGTCACTGGTTTCTGTGTGGCAGCGTGCACATCAATGGCATGCCTGAACGGCAGAATTTGACATTACTGCTGCAAAATGTGCTTGGGTCACAGTGCTTTCCAAATTGGCTAAGGCTCCATGCTACCCCCTGCTCCTTCGCCCAGGCAGCTTAGAGCCCCTGCCAGCCTTGGTTTCTGCTGCTCCCTCTGGGGGGCTTCCGAAAAGAGAGGCAGCAAGACATGTATTAAACTCTTCAATCTCTGTAAGTGCCATTTCCTGGGAGACTCGCTTGGAGGAAAAAAGCAACGCCAGTGCACCAGATCTACACATGTAGAAGATGTTGTGTCCCAGCGCCTGGGCGGTGTGTGTGTGTGTGTGTGTGTGTGTGTGTGTGTGTGTGTCACATCCTCCTGCCCACCATTCTGGGGAGCAGTCATGGGCAAGACAATGATGTCTGTGTTCTAGCCAGACAACCCAAGGACAGACAGAAGATGTTCTCAGTGACAGGGGGCTAGCAGGGCAAACCCACAAAGGGGAGGCACTGAATGAAGGACACACCCATACAGTGGTCCTTGGAAAGAGAAAGCAGGGCTCTGTGGAGCAGTTGTGTGGCCATTGAGTAAGAGGCAGACAGACAGATGGGGGGCTCCAGAGAGAGGCGTTTTGCACACACACACACACACACACACACACACACACCAAGCGTAGCATCCTGTCATCCTGCCTCGCACAGTGAAATGTGGGACATCCATGTAGTCAACAGCTCTGAGTCCCAATGATGTGCAAAGCCCCAACCAGCCCCATGGGATCTCTGGGTGAGCAAGGCAGGCTCCCCACATGCAGAGTACACTTCTACCAGCAAAGAGAAAGCTGGCAGAAATCTGAGTTCCCCTTTATTGGATTGCAAGGGTCGTCCTCGGGAGAGGGACACAAGGATTTGCCATATAGGTGTCATTCGGGATAAGCAGAGAATGAGGCTTTGTCCCAGGCTGGTGACCATCCTCAAGGGATTTTTTTTGTTGTTGTTATTTTTATTTTTATTTTTGTGATAAGGTGGCAGATCAGGCACTCGGCTTGAGCCAAGGCACGTCCACTAATCCTGGGTGGGAAAGGGTTTTATCAGACAAGGCAGCAGTGGTAGATTCATAACTAGCACAGGCCTTGAGGCTTGTGCTCCAGCGGCTAGCTGGGCCACATTGGCATTCTCCCTCTGCACGAGGGGGTCACAGGGGTCTCCGTGGTGTTTTTATTCTTTATCCTGGTGTCTGAGCCTCAGAGGCGCTGAGGTCCCTGACCCCTCATCTTGCCTGCCACCAGGAGAGTCTCTCGCTGTTTTATCTGAGGCATTTAAAGTGTCACCAAGCGTCTGGCACTTTGCTAGTGGAGGGTACAGACTTTCCGATGTCCTCACCAGCCTCTTTTACAAGATCTGCCCCACCCCCATTCTGGCTGGCTGGGACCAGGGCTGGGGGTGGGGATGGGGGTGGGGGCGAGGGAGACTGAAATCCACTCTGTGCGGGTTTTACTCTGCAAAGAGCAGGGATTTAGTGGAACCGGGGAATTCTGGGAGTTACTGTGTACTCTACCTAGCTGTATTCCACTGAGGCACAGAGGCTGTGATGGCCAACCCTACAAGCTGTCCCTCAACCCCAAATTGATCCTGTTGTCATCACTCTCTGTCCCCTCTCCACTATACTACAGATGAATGTAGCCCCTCTCTAGCCGACAGATGACAGGGAGTCTCACTGAATTCCTCTGATCCTCTTCCTCCCCCTCCACCCTTGCACGGGGTCTCCCTCCAGGCCTCCGTCTCCTCAGGGGCTCTCCCTCTGCCTTATTCCTTCTTTGGCCCTCTCACTCAGAAATAGCTTCATTTCTCAGAGTCGCTGACCCTCTTCAGACTCCGAGAAAGCCTGCAGCCAGGCCATGGCCCTATCTTTCTGCTACTCTGTTTTCCTCGGCCGTTTCCTCTCCGAGAGGCCACTGGCAAAGAAAAATGAGAAAGCAACTTAGAGTTGGATGATGTGTCAAGATTTGAAAGGACCACACACATACACTTGTAAATACAACCTGATAACAGGACCCCGATGGGAGATTTGGTTATGCCCTGACACCCTTTGCAGATATAAAGACACAGGTCTACTGGCTACTCAAACCCGTATTCTCTTTCTCCACACCAAGGCTACCACTAGGTGACCCCATCCAAGTGACCCAGGGTAAGACAGGCGCTCACCAGGAACACAGGGCTTCCTCTCAGACTCATGATTTTGAGAATGGAAGGGTTGGGTGCTGGGTACCTTGGGGTCAGTCCCAAGATCCCAGCTAAGAGTTTCCTTGTGCATTTTCTTTGCTATTCTGACCCTCAGACTTCCTCAGATACATTACTGGGCCCTCCAACTCAGGTGACAGAAAGAACTGGTAAGAATTCTTCTGCCTTTCCCACCAAGAGTTGAGAGGCACAGTGACAGGAAGTTTCCAACAGGCCAAGGTGTCTCTTGTTTCTGGGCAGCTAAGGCCAGGTCTTGCTTTTTATGAGACCTGGGATTCATTTTTTTTTTTTTTTTAGATTTCAAGAATCTGGAAGAGAGAAAAGGCTTGGGCACATTTTTTCCTCCTCCAGGACACTGTGAGGCTGCCACCATGTAAAAGTAAGGGAGGCCAAAGGTCACTTCAGTGTTGATGAAGAGAGTCTGGGTGTGCCAGGCCCCGCATTCATCCCCAGAGCCATAAAGGAAAAATAAAATGACTGACCACAGGGCCTGGCAGAACTGCTTCAAGGAGATACATTTCTAGGGCTTCCTCCTCCAAGGGCTCGTGTTTGTGTGTGTGCATCTGCATGCACATGCCCCAGCGTGTGTGTGGAGGTCAGAGGATAATGCTCGGTATTGCTTTTCTGCTTCTATCACGGGGTCAGGAATTGAACTCAGGGTATCAGGCTTGACTGGCTTCTACATACTAAGCTAACTTTTCCTCTTCTCTCTTCTTTCAACAACTCTTAGTGCTTCGAGCACTTTTTAAAAATCCATTTTTAGTCTCCTTCCAAAGCTTTTGTAAACCCAAGACTGTTCTAGGAATTTTCATTTTCTCTTTATTCTTTTTGTTCATTTGAAAAATTAGCTAGGTGTGGTAGCATAGGTCTATAATCCCAGGGCTTGGGAAGCTGAAGTAAGAGGACAGCTGGGAGTTCAGAGACAGCCTGAGCTACATCACAAGTTCAAGGCTAGCTTGGGATGCATAGTAAGGACCTGTCTCAAAAAGAAAGGAAAGAAAGGATGAAGAAATGAAGGAAGGGAAGGAAAAGGGAGGAAAGGGGAGAGGCTTGGCAGAGAGCTTGTCAGGTTTGGACATTGCTCTACATTTGATTGGGGGAAGTAATGCTTGAAGGGAGTTAGGATGGACCTAGAGAAATGACTTAGCTGGTTAAGTGCTTGCCCTGTAAACACAAAAACATACATTTGTATCCCCAGAGCCCGTGGAGGACGCTAGGCCATGGAGTTAGAGATGGTTCAGTGGGCAAACACACTTGCTTCCAAGCCTAGTGATTCAAGTTTGATCCTAGGATTGGGGAAAGCCAACTTCTGAGGGTTGCATTTTGACTGCCACATAGGCTCTGGGCTGTGTACACACAATAGATAGATAGATAGATAGATAGATAGATAGATAGATAGATAGATAGATAGATAGATAGATAGATTCAGAGATAGATTCAGAGATAGATTCAGAGATAGATAGATACATAGATAGATAGACCGATAGAAGAAAGGGGCCAGGTATCTTTAATCTCAGCACTTGGAAGGCAGAGATAAGAGATCTCTGTGAGTTCAAGGCCAGCCTGAGCTACATAGTGAGACTCTCAAAAAACTGAAACTAAACCAAACCAAATCCAAACAAACACATATACACAAATACAAACAAAACAACAAGAACAACAAAACAGAGCCAGGCAGTGGTGGTGTGGTGTGGCACACACCTTTAGTCTCAATGCTTGGGAAGCAGGGGCAAGTGGATTTCTCAGTTTGAAGCTAACCTGACCTAAGAAATAAAGGAGGAAGGGAGAAAGAGGGAGAAAGGGATGGAGAGAAGAAGGGAGGGAGAGAGAGACAGGGGTGGGGGGAAGGCAAACATGGTGGGACACTGGAATCCCAGTCCCTGGGAGGCAGAAACCCAGGGATAAGTGGAGCTCACTGGCCAGAGAGTTTAGCCAGTTGGTGAGCTCCAGACTCAGTGGGAGATCCTGTCTCAAAAAATAAGGTGGGGCTGGAGAGATGGCTCAGTGGTTAAGAGCACTGACTGCTCTTCCAGAGGTCCTGAGTTCAATTCCCAGCAACCACATGGTGGCTCACAACCATCTGTAATGAGATATGACACCCTCTTCTGGTGTGTCTGAAGATAGCTACAGTGTACTCATAGACATAAAATAAATAAATTTAAAAAAATTTATTTAAGGTGGAGAGTGACTGAAGAAGATGACTGATATCAACATATGTCCTCTGCACACATGTGTGTGAGCACACACACACACAGACACACAGATATACACACGTAAACACACACAGACCAGACATACACACGTACACACATACATACACACACATATACACACATACACATAGATAGACACACATAGACATACACAGACACACAGACACACACATATACATAGACATACACATAGATACACATAAGCACACACACATACACATACATAGACACACATAGACATACACAGACACACATATATACATAGACACATAGACACACACAGACACACATAAACATACACACATACACACACAGACACACAAACACATACATAGACACACACAGATGCATATACACACAGACAGACAGACAGACAGACAGACACTCAAACTAAATATAGCTCTGACTGCTGTTAGACTCACAACCTTCCTGCCTCAGCCTCTCTCATGTCCTCAGGCTGGGAGTACAAGGAGGCACCAGCATGCCCAGGTCCAGTTTGATCAAAGCGTCTTCTCCCCCCACCACACACACAGTGGAGACCAATGCGAAAGGGCACAGAAGCAGAGCCAGACAAGAGCAGCCTAGCCAGCCCAGGCCCTCTGCTCCTTTCCAGGCCTGCTGTGCCGCTGGCGAAGCAAAGCCCAGCCAGTGTTTTCTGACCGCTTATCGGAAGACAAGGGGAGGCTGTGATTATGATTTCTGCCGATTTGCAATGAAACACTAATGCAGTGGGCTTTTCATTAAGCCAGATTTATTCAATCTAAAGATAATCCTTTATTCAGAAAGTGCATCTTTATATGTTGTTGGAGGAACAGAGATGTTATAAAAAGAAAATTCTCTTATGAACTAATAGCACTGATACATAGTGGTGCCATGCCTTGGCGCCTCTCTCTCTCTCTCTCTCTCTCTCTCTCTCTCTCTCTCTCTCTCTCTCTCTCTCTCTGTGTGTGTGTGTGTGTGTGTGTGTGTGAATGCACACAAGGCAGCCAGCCCAGCCCCTCCATATTATTTGGGGATTTTACTCTTCTGTGGGACCTCCAGACTCAGCGAATGATGGTGACTGGGAAGGTCTGGCCCTGTGTGTGTAATTCTTGCCTTTTCTCTTGCTTGTACATTCAAATCCAGGCTGCTCGTTGTGGCCAGCCCTTTCACCTGGAGTCCTTCCTCCTCCGTTACCTGTCATCCCATCATTTGCAGACAATTATCCTCAATAACTAGCCAATTACCCTTAAAGACAATTAGACTCTTCCATCAGCAAACACTGATGTTCTTTTCTTGGGCCTTTTAATGAAGTCGATATTAAGGAGATCCTTTATTTACATAAAGTCAAATGGCTCCCTTTTAGAAGGGTTTGGGTTCAATGTCAAAGTTTTAAAATCTTAACTAGAGGATAGGTGTAGAGGGCTTTTGGCTACGGTAGAAAAGAGATGGAGATACTTATTCTGATGTTGGGTTAAAAGGTAGGATGCCCAGGGGAGGTGGAAGGATGGGGGGAGGGAGGCTCCCTCCTCAAGCTAATGAAATCTAAAAGCAGGGATGAGCTGGGCATTAGGAGTGAAACCATTCCGAAGCGTCTGCCTTTGACTGACCACAGCTCCTGCCCTCCCCTCCCCCAATCTCTCTGGGGAGCACCAGTACCAGGAGCTAATCGCTTCAGAAAGCCAGATTGAAATGTGTTGCTCACCCTCCACTGCTCAGAAAACCTTTATTCCAGGCAAGAATTGACCCAGACCGATGGTGGCATCTGCCAGTCAGGAGGCCAAAGGTGCCGGCAGGGCGGGACCTAGCGATGAAGAAACAACTCGGTTACCGCTCGCAAGAAGCTGGGGGAAAGGCTACCGGTTTATTTCTTGGCAGAGGGCCCTTCTCTTTGATGCTTTGGGCCTTACCTGTTACTGTCTGTAGTTGACTTGACCTAGGCAAAATAACAGCAAGATGCAGGTTCTCGAAGTTAGAAGGAAAAAAAAAAAAAGCCCCAAACCGCAACACAACCCGGAAGTGTGCCCCCGCTGTGTTTCTAAAGAGCTGTTTTCTTCCCAAGCTCTACAGCATGGTGACTCTAATCGGAAATTTCTTTTTAATCATAGCAGGAGTCCCAATTAGCGTGTTGGGTAATCTTTCAAGTAGAGCGGGAGTTCCATGGCCACAGAGAGCAGAGGCAATATTCGGCACAAAGCCCTAGAGAAAGAGGTGTTATGGGCCTGTGCACACATGTGTGTCAATGCGCATGTGGTTTGTGGAGGCTGGCTTCTCACTCTCCAGATGAGGTGTGTGCACTCCAGGCCTCTTGATTTTCAAAGCTTTATTAGGACCAGAGGGACTGTGCACGTGTGGAGGTGTGTTGCTCACAGTGTAGAATCCCCAACCTGGCTTCTCCAGGAGCTAACAAGCAGGCTGCACACTTATGCTAGCAAGTCTCCTAAAGGGATGGTGATGAGGGACCAAGTGCCTTGCAAGACAGCAGGCACAGAGTTCTGGGCTGCTCCTGTGGTCTCCATGAGATAGGCTGTACCCCAGACTCAGTCACCACCCAGGGCCAGCTCTGATCTGGCTTGACCTACTTTCTTCTGTTGTTGTTTTTGGAAGTGCTGATGTCAATGCAGAATTCAGCAGAGTGGCTGAGTGAGAAAAAAGAGGAGGGGGAGGGGGAGGAGGAGGGAGGGAGAGAGAGAAAGAGAGAGAGACAGAGGGAGAGAGAGAGGAAGGACAGGAGAGAGCAGGCAACAAGACAATGGCCACAAGGTCCCTGTAACTACACTAACTGCATACCTTTCCTGATTCCCCAGGGCTTACCCAGTATAGCTAAGACCCAGTCTAGGTGATCTGGCTTCAGGCTAAGTAAACAGGGAAGAGCTGGACACAGCTCCCCCTTCTCTCTTCTTATCCAACAAGGGGCAGGAGGTGGTGGCCAGGCAACCATGCCCACCTATGTCATCCCTCTGTGAGGAGCCAGACATTTCAGACACCTTCCCTAGGTGCCTAGAGGTGCCGTGTTTGCATCCATCTGTCACGCCTGCCATCTGAGAGAGGCCACTGGGACTCGGTAGAGGTTCTCCACACATGCTGGCCTGGAGGAAATTGGTCTTTAGGGACACTGAAGGCAGTTTCCTCTGTTCAGTGGCTCCTTGGAAACCCACGTGACAGAGCTCTCGTGGCAACTTGCCGGCTCTCAACTCCCATTCTTAGATGCCCCAAGAACTGTAAGGTTTAGGAGAGCCTCAGATGTGAGGGTGCATGGGAGGACCCTCCAGGGAGTTGTTGCCTACCTTTCTGAACTCTAACATGGTCCAGCTTTTCCATTCCACAGTTGGGGAGATCCCAGACCTGGGAGGGGAGCAAGCCTTTGTTTCTGACCCATTTTCAGACCTCAGCCACTGAGGAGCCTGCACACAAGAAACTGCCTCTGGGCATCTCCTGGGCTGACCCTTCCTTCCAGGGGACAACTGGGGACCAGGTCCTTCCAGATGAAGCTGTGGCAGATCCATGCTTTTCTGAAATGAAAAGCTCTCAGTCTCAGGATCTCACACAGACACTGCATTTCCCTCAGTCATGTGGGGCTGGGGAACAGGGAAAGTTTGAATCTTCTCTTGGACCCTTTGGCTCCCCCCAAACAAGCGTGGGAATGATTAAAATCATTTTTTTTTTTCTGCTCCATGAGCTCATACAGTTCTCAGATACAGAGGAGACAAAGCCCTCCTGTGCTGAAATTAGACCCCGAAAAATAGGTTACCTGACAATTACTTGTTTCTAAGTGGAGTGTGATGTAGTGGCAGGAGCGCAGGATGGGCTGCCAGGGCTGCCAGGGCTGCGCCTTCCCCCCCAACTTACTGTCTCTTAACCTCTCGAGTCCCTGGGATGATAATCCTCCCCATCTCCCTCCTCTGGTGGGCTGGTGGAAAGCGTAATGAATCAACGCTTGAAGCGCGCTGAAGAGGCCAGACTCGGGATGCCATGTAAGTACACAGCATCGCCAGCCACCTCTCGAGTCTACACGGAGCTGATTTATTTACCTCCCGTGAAAGAGACAACAATCATCATATTTACACTTCATGCCGCAGCTTCCTGCGTGGCGCCGCAGCTCCCCCTCCCTCTCCGTGGCTGAGGACTCCATCAAGCACGCTGCTGCCGCCGTTCAGTGAAGACAGCAGCCTTCTCTCAGCCTCTCCCTGGCCTCCGTACAGATCATGACCTTCTGTCTCGCGAGGTCTGTCGCCCGGAAAACCACTGTCCACCGGGGGTTGCAGCCTCTCTATGGGTAGGCTGAGGAAATGAATTCCGTAGGTAAAAGGCTTCCTAGGAAATCAGACGCTGCTAGTAATTAAGGAGCGAAGCATAGGTGCGTGAAAGGTAAATGGATGTTATTTAGATGTTGCATCATTTAAAGAGTGTCCTGGTGCTTGACTTCCTTGTTACCGTGCAGGGCTGTGGACAGGCGGCAATTAGACAGGCACAGGTAGAGCTCACCTGCTGAGCTGAGGGAGAGTGGGGACACACCTTCCGGTAATTGCCACTGGGCAGCTCTGGGTCTCCCCACCCCCCTACCCCACCCCCACCCCCCCACTTCTCTCCCCGTGCTTGACAGCTCTTCCATTTGCAGCAGCTTACAGGGCTTGTTGCCCTTACCCAGAAAATAATGTTGGAAGAAACATAAGAAAAAGAGGAATCAAAGAGGAGGCCAGAAAAGTTCCTATTAAGTTTGGATCTGCATCGAAACCTGGCCGAGATAATCCATGATGGTCCATGTATATAACACTGTAGCAACAGGGTCTGGCACAAGAGCTCCTTGAGTTGCCACCTGCCAGGAGACGGGATGACTGGATCATCTGTCCTCAGAGCACAAGCCAGGGACTGATTCTCTAATACTGATGCGTGAGGGAGAAGTCAAGAGAGGTCCCCTAAAGAATGATGTTTCTATTTCCGTGCTAATCCTGGGGCTTCACCAAAGCAATGGTTTCAGTCTGAACAGCAAGACAGGCTACCAGAGCTCTGCTGTTCTCCTGTCTGTAGGCGGCAGAGGGCAGGGTAGGGTCACCCAGCATTGCCACTCCCCCCCACCCCCCACCCCGACATGGCCAGTCAGTCTCCAGACCCTTCCAGGGTTGATCTGCTCCTGGAAAACAGTGTTGGCTCAAGTTTGCCTCCGAAGGTATGCCGTTGCCGCCGCTGGCTCAGCCAGCTAATCTCCCTGGTGCTTTCAAGATCAAAACACCCAAACTAAGGGAAAACTTTGTTTCAAGAGCAGAATGTGGTGCCAACTCTCATCAAAGTGTTTTTCAGTATGACAACTCACGCCCGTGACAACGGTACTTGGCTGTTGTGGCTCAGAGTGAGATGGGGAGGAAAGTGGATGACAACAGCTGTATCCAGGTCCAAACAGATTAGATTCACTGCTGGCAGAAAATGGCCGAGAGCTGTGGGTTGCACAACTCCTTCCTTCCTGCCTCTCTCTTTTCAAGGTGATTTTGGAAATGTCCTTCCTGTTGGCGATGTGCCTCTTCCACGTAGGACCTGGGTCCTGTGCTGATGGCCTTGTGTTCCTGGTGCTGCCGTTGAGATGTCAACGAGTGATAGGAACCCAGGCACTAAGCACACAATGTGGTTGTTTCTGACTGGAAGCAAGCCAAGAGCAGGAGGCATTTGAGGGTAAGGACTGTGTAAAGAGATGAGGATTCTATTTGGGAGGCGGGGATTCCAATGCCAGCAAATACAATGGATTCTCCTGGTAGACCCAGCCAGAGAGAATTCAAGATGGCAGAGGGACAGGCAGGCTGTCTGAGTCTCCTATGACTGCCCAGATAAATGGTCACAAGCAGAATAGAGGAGAACCGCAGACAGAAATTCATGCTATTGAGACTAGAAATCTAGCTCAAGGTTGTGGCAGGGTTGGTTTCTGGGTGTTCAACCTTTTCACATTGTGACATGATGCTGTGGCCTGCAGATGTGTTGGGCTGCATTCATAGCTATCCTGGGACACATTCATGGACCACAGGTTAGACATGGCATTTAAAAACTCCAAGGGAAGGGCTAGAGACATGGCCCGGTGGTTAAGTGTGCTTGCTGATCTTCCAGAAGACCTGAGTTCTGTTCCTAGTAGCCATGTTGGGAGGCTTACAACTGACTAGGACTTCTGAGATCCAAAGCTCTCTTCTATGGACACACACACACACACACACACACATACACACACACACACATACACACACACATACACACATACACACACATATACACACATACAGACATACACACACATACACATACACACACATACACACACACTCATACACACATACACACACATACACATACATACACACACACACATACACACACACACCACACACACACACACACACACACTTTTTTTCTGTTTGTTTGTTTGTTTTGTTTTGTTTTGTTTTGAGACAGGGTTTCTCTGTGTAGCCCTGGCCGTCCTGGAACTCACTCTGTAGACCAGGTTGGCCTGGAACTCAGAGTTCCTGTCTCTGCCTCCCAAGTGCTGGGATTAAAGGTGTGAGACAGCACTGCCCGGCCACACACATTTACTTTAAAGAAAGAAATTCTGGGCTGGAGAGATGGCTCAGCAATTAAGAGCACTGTTCTTGCAGAGGTCCTGAGTTCAATTCCCAGCAACCACATGGTGGCTCACAACCATCTGTAATGGGGATCAGATGCCCTCTTTTGGTGTGTCTGGAGACAGTTACAGTGTGCTCGTATACATTAAATAAATAAATAAATAAATAAATAAGAGAGAAAGAAAGAAAGAAAGAAAGAAAGAAAGAAAGAAAGAAAGAAAAGAAATTCTGAGGGAGAATCTGCCCCTCTCCCAACTTCTAGGGCTGCAGACAACCTGTGGTGTGTGGAAGCATCCTGTCTGTACCTCACCCTCTGTGTCCCTGTTCTCTAAGACAGGCACCATCAAATGCATAGGGCACTCTACATCAAGATGATCTTGTCTCAAGATGTTTAACATAATTACATCTGAAAAGACCTATTTTCCATGTGAGGTCACCTCACAGGTTCTAAACATATTTTTGAGGAGTCACCATCCAACTCACTACGTGACAGAGCCATCTGGAGATCTGTCTCCAGGACAGACTTGCTGTATCTGCTCAGACTTCCATTGAGCTCCCTGCCTGCTCCTGGGAACGCCCCAGTGGTCCTTAGGGGCCCCAGTGACTTTGGATCTGCAAAGCCACATCTTCCAAAATCATTTTCCTCTTTTGAAGAGCTACTCATCCCTGAGACCCTTTTCTCTGAGGCGATTTTTAGATAGGCAGGTCTCAGCAGGACACTGTGCCCACAAGTTGTCCTGGGGAGGAGGGACCCAAAAGCAAGTGCTGAACTATCACTGAGACTGAGAACATTTCGTCTCCCCTAAAACTGGCCGTTTAAGGACCAAGTGAGACTCTATAAATGTTTTACTGCCTTTATTCCTTTTTTTCCTCTCCATTTTACTCGCTTTTTCTTCTTCTGAGATGTAGCCCAGGCTGCCCTTTAACTCACTATGTAACTGAGGATGACTTTGAACTTCTGATCCTCTTGCTTTCCTCCACCTCCAGAGTCCCAGGGCAGGTGTGTGCCACCATACCCCAACTTTGAGACTAGGATTCAAGCTCCAGAATTCATGCATATTGGGTAAGCATGCTACCAACTTGACTATATTCCCAGCCGTTTTCCTTCTTCTCTGAGACAATGTCTTGCTTTATGGCACATATTAGTCTCAAACTCAGAATCCTCCCCCTTCAGCCTCCTAAATACTGGGATTACATGTGAGCCATGGTGTTTGGCATCTAGGCCTCCCCCCCCCCCCCCTTCAGAGGGTTTGGCTGTCCTGGCTGTCTTGCAACTTACTCTGTAGACCAGGCTGGTCTTGAGCTCACAGAGAGCTCTAGCCCTTTCTAAATGGATAGCCATTATAATCTAAAGCAACCTATTAAGACAGGTGTGGTGGCATATACCCATAATCCCAGCACTTGGGAGACTGAGGAAGAAACCAAAGCCAGCCTGACTATATACATAAGAGTCTCTCTCTGTCTCTGTCTTTCTCTTTCACACCACACACACACACACACACACACACACACACACACACACACAGAAACTATTATGTTGTTGGTTGCTTCTAATCATTAGAAAACCACTCTCTTGGGGGCTGGAGAGATGGCTCAGCAGGTAAGAGCACTGACTGCTCTTCCAAAGGTCCTGAGTTCGGATCCCAGCAACCACATGGTGGCTCACAACCACTCGTAATGGGATCAGACGCCCTCTTCTGGTGCGTCTGAAGACAGCTACAGTGAATCACGCTGGAGAGAGCGGGGCCGGAGAGCAGCCACACACATGATGGCTCACGGCCATCTGTACAGCTACAGTGTAGTCATACACATAAAATAAATAAAATAAATTAAAAAAAAAAAAGAAAAGAAAATCACTCTCTTAAGCTGAGTCAGAACTAGCCTAGCTGCCACACTGTCCACCCACTGTCCCAGAGCAAGGCCACTGCTGTCCCAGATTTGCCTTTGGGGGCCCTTGAAATGAAAGTCACCAGCAGGCTCCAGAAGCTGCCTCATGCTAATCAGTTGAAGTTGTGAAAATAGCCCTGCAGTGGTTCCTGGAACTGCAGCTGGGCCAGATCCACCAAGGGGAGTCTTGTCCTTTGGAGCAGAGTTAACAGTCTTCAGTGCTTTTTTTGAAACCTCCCGTCCCCTGCTTTAGGCTCAGTGCTGTGTGTTACTTCTAATCCTTGCAATAGGCTGCAAGATAGGCAGGAATATCATCTCTGTTTTGCCCCCAGGCAAGTTCTACAGTTGGGCAGACAAAAGGTGTAAGATTTGAACACAGGCTTGCTTGGCCAAAGAATTCTCACTCTACTTCTTCCTGCACCATCTCCCTCGCATGCACGGTGTGGGAAGGGGGACCGACCTCCTATGCTCAGGGACTAGGAAGCAGGGAGAGGATGGATGTCCTCAAAGCAGGGTGAGGATGAAGTGGAAGCCAGCTTCATATCTAAACTAAGCAATGTTTTATTTCCATTTCTCTGAACATATAGTTCAGCTACACTTGGTTTAAAAAAAAAAAAACCCTACACAACTGATTCTTGAGAAATGTCAAGTATTACATTTCAGTGGACGTGTATGGAACAATCAAAATGTTCAACATCCCCAAACAGATACAAACCTTCATCAAAGGCACACTGCCGGGTCTGAAAAGAGCAACTCATGTTTTAGCCCTGTTGATTCCTTCCCAGGTGAGCTCCAACTTCCAAAGACTGCTTGCTCCAGGAGGAAATATAGTAGTGGTCCTTTTTATGGGGGGCAGGGTCTGTTTGACAGCCTCCCATGGTGACAGTGGATACAGCTCAGTTAGTAGAGTTCTTGCCTAGCAAGCATGAGGCCTTGGGCTTGATATCTAGCACCTTACAACCAGGCATGGTGGTACACGCCTATGATCGCAGTACTTGGGAGGTGGAGGCAGAAGGATCAGTTCAAGGTCAGATGGGGTATGGTGGGGCATTCCTTTAATGCCAGCATTTGAGAGGCAGAAACAGACAGATCTGTGAGCTCGAGGCCAGCCTGGTCTACAGACTGAGTTCTAAGATAGCCAAGGCTAAACAGAGAAACCCTATCTTGGGGGAAAAAAAAGGTACTGGGAGAGAATTCAAGGTTATCTTGGGTCACATAAGACTTTGACTCCAAAGTAAACAAAAACAGAGTATGACTGCCTGCAACTGTGGTAATATTGGGCCATAAATATTCTATTTTGTCACATACATACTTATTATAAAAATCCGATTCAGCTGGGCCTGCTGGTGCATACGTTTGGTTCCAGAATCTGGGAGGGAGAGATGGGCAGAATTCTATGACTTCAAGGTTCAAGCTCAGCCTGGTCTACAAAGTAAGTTCCAGGACAGTCAGATATACACAGAGAGACATCACTTCTTTTTTTTGGGGGGGGAGGGGCGGTTTTTGAGACAGGGTTTCTCTGAGTAGCCCTGGCTGTCCTGGAACTCACTCTGTAGACCAGGCTGGCCTCGAACTCAGAAATCCAACCTGCCTCTGCCTCCAAGTGCTGGGATTAAAGGCGTGCGCCACCACCGCCCGGCTGGGACACCACTTCTAAATCAATCAGTCATCAGTCAATCATGAGATGGAGAGATAGCTCAGTGGTCAATAGTGCCGCTCTTCCAGGGGAGCTGGGTTTGATTCCCAGCACCCACATAGCAGCTTACAATTGTCTGTAACTCCAGTTCCAAGGGACATTGACAACCTCTATTGGTCTCTTTGGTCAACAGGCATGCACGTGATGCACAAACACCCATATACATAAAAGTAAAAAACATTGCCGGGCAGCGGTGGCGCACACACACCTTTAATCCCAGCACTTGGGAGGCAGAGGCAGGTGGATTTCTGAGTTCCAGGCCAGCCTGGTCTACAGAGTGAGTTCCAGGACAGCCAGGGCTACGCAGAGAAACCCTGTCTCGAAAAACCAAAGGGGGGGAAAAAAAACTCAACATTTAAAAAATTGGATTCATAAATCAAGCACAGCAAGAGATCAACTATAATGAAACAACCACAACAACATACTATTCTAAAAGCTGCCCTTCCTGTCTGACGTCTGACTTCTTGTGTGACCCAGTGCCTTCATGATGAGACAAAGCAGATGACGTAGACACTGTGACCCAGTATTAGGCAACCACTGCCCCTGGGAAGTCACTCTTAGTAACATGATCAAATCCCATAGTGTTCCACTCTATCCCTTCCCCGGCGGCCTGTGCAGTGCCACCCAGATGCTTGGGGGTCACTGAGTTCCCATCTCAGCCTACTATGGCACATGCTTGCGTTTAAGTGTTCCTCGGGGCAGTATGCAATTGAAACTTGCACGTGATTTCTGGAATTTGTCATTTGATATTTTCAGACTCCAGTTGACCTTGGGTAACAGCACGGAGGACAGAACTGCCGGGGTGGGGGTGGGAATGGGGGGGGAGTGGAGGGTTGGGAGAGGGGCACTACTGTGACTATTATCCCCTGTAAGATTACAGGAGGTTTTGTGCTTTCTCTTTTTACAAATCATTGCAGCTTCTTTTCACTTCCCTCCTTTGAAGTAGAAAAAAATAGATGCGTCCTCACAGTACAGGATGGCAGGGATGAGGTGGGTTCCAAGGACTGAGGCAGGATACTCAACTCATCATGTAGCCTCTTTTCCTCAACCACCTTCCCTACAGAATTCCCTCTGATCAAATCAGTTTCAGGCTTGAAAAGAAACTGCTACTCAGGCTGGGCATGTGGCTCAGTTAGAGGCCACAAGCATGCATGAAGCTCTGGATTTGATCTTCAGGACGGGCATAAGCCCAGTGTGGCAGTATATTCCTGTCTCCAGCACAGTGTAAGCATGGTGTAGAGGCAGACCTAGCTCTGCACTTGGGACATAAAGGCACAGGGAGACCAGAAGTTCAAGGTTATCCTTGCACTTACAGTGAGTTCAAAGCTAGCTTGGGCAACATGAAGTTTTGTCTTAACAAAACAAGAGGGGCCAGGGAGATGCTTCAGTGTGTTGAGTCATTTGCTGCCAAGTTTGATGACCTGAGCTTGATCCCTGAAGCCATATGGTGGAAGGAGAGAACTGACTCTTGAACTCCACACTCGTGCCATGGCCCAGGCATGAATGTGTACACATAAGTGGAGAAATGTTAAAAAAAATAAATAAAAGGAATGGCCTTCCCTTTCTTCAGACCACAGGCATGGTTCTCAGCGATGACAGCTGCCCTGCAGAGTCTGGAGAGATGGCAGGGCTCCTTGACTCTAGTGTGCCCGGGGCCAGAACAGGTCTCTGTCACAGGTGCTTCGCCAAGGTCATAATTAAGGTTAGTAGCCACTCTGTAGAAGGTAGGGTGCTGGGCTCTACTCTGCCGCCATGTTGCTTCTAAGTACTTTGGGCATTGTTCTATTCAGTGATCAAATACCACTGGCTCTGCCAACCAAATATGTCAATGGGCCTTCAGAGGTGAAAGAACTCATCCTTTCTTGAGAGGATTGGTCTGGTCCTTGTCTAACACAAAATGCCTGGGGCACCGGATTGGTGTCAACTCGAAGGCAAGCACTGGCCCAGCACATGTGGAGTTCTAAGTTCCATACCCATCAGAATCCCCCAAGCCCTAGAGCACACAATCAAAAAACTTAATAGTCATAGTTTAAAAGAATTCTATCAAGGAGGCTGGAGATGGCTCATTGGTTAAGAGCACTGGCTGCTCTTCCAGAGGATCCAGGTTCTGTTCCAAGTACTCACATGGCGGCTCATAGCTGTCTATAACTCAAATCCTGGGGGTGGGGCATCTGTTGTCCTCTTCTGGTCTCTTCAGGCATCAAGAACACATGTGGTGCAAACACACATGCATGCACCCACACATATGAAACAATTTTTATAAATCCTGTTGGGATGTGGTGAGTGGCTCATGCCAGTGATGATCTCGGCACTCAGATGGCAGAGGCAGGGGGATTTTGTGTTGAGCCCAGCCTGAGCTATCAAATGAGATGCTGTCTCAAAAAGAAAAAAAAAAAAAACAACAAATCTGTGGGTTTAATCATTTCTAGCCAGAAGGAGCTGGCTCCTGCAACAATGGATCCCTAGAGCTCTGCCTTCCCTCTGGTCTGGAGAGCCCGCCCTGGAAAGGAATTCTCCATAGACCACGCTTCTATTTTTGGGGACCACTCTGGTCTTGCACATGGAAAAATGGAGAGTTGAGGTTTACATGGTCATTTTTTTTGTTGTTGTTACAGTAATGAAAGCTTTGAAATGATCACAAAAGGAAAATAGGAAAATATGCCTCCTAAAAAGAGCCGAGGCAAATTATTATAGCAACCGAATCCTAAAAGGAATGTTCAAGTAAAAAAAAAATATGGCTCATGCGAAGTTGTTATGGCAACTGACATTTAAAAGTAACAGGATTTGGGCAAGTTTCTTTCTCCACCCTCTCTGCAAAGTCTTGCAGGAACTTCATGCTAAAATTATGCTTTAATTTTAATTAGCCAAATAGGTCATAAATATAGCTTATTCCCAAATCCTTAGAATTTCTACCCTGCAAGGAGCTGATCTACTAATGAGGAAATATTTCCACAAAAACCCACTTACCATTAAGAACCCCCATCCAATATTTTTCTAATATAATTTATCAATTTAAACACATTGCATAATGTGGCACTCTGTAGCATTCCATTAAAATGATAAATAGCAATAGGGGTGGGGGTGGGGGAGGCAAAAACTAGGAGATTAAACATATCCAGAGCAATGTAGCTATATTTAAGTACCTCAATCCATTGTAGAGGAAAACACACGGTTCTCAGCCACAGATACAGTCTAGACTCAGAGCAGCATATCCTTGACTGTAAGGGTATTAATAGGACAGACGAAGGGGGGCAATAAGAAATGACAGGCAACTTCAGAAGAAATAAAAATTCTATTAGGCTTTGTTATAAGATTACATCAAAGCAGTTCATATGTTTTAATCTGGGGAGAAAAAAGCAACTACTTGGGGTTTGCGCCTGGGGGCTGCCTCTGTGTACTGAACCAGACAGTTTGCATAATGAACAATTTTCATTCAATCAGGATCTCAGCAGAGATAGCTCCTACTCAAAGGGACCCGGCACAGACTCATAGTTTTTATCTCCCAGCTCCACCTGCTGGACAAATCGCGTATTACAGGGAGAGAAGGCAGTGGGGCAGCATTGTCCTAGCGGCTGTTCTAAATTCAGGTACCTAAAGTTACAGACCTGACTGTTTCTCCCTTGAGGTTGAAAGGGGCTCTGTAAGATGCCAGAGTGGACTGCTCTCAAAGACTCCTTTCGCAGGCAAGGAAGGTCCTAGCGAATGGAAGCATGGATCTCTGCCTTTCTCACTGCTTTCTTGAATCAGGGATTTAGAAATTGTTGTTTGCATACCCGGAGGACTCAAGTTACCCTAAGGCAGTTTGGCTCCCAGTGACCAGAGGACAAAGTCATTGTTTAAAACCACTAAAACTCATTTCCTACTTGGTCAAAATTTCAAGTTTCCCAGCGATCTGAGGCTTCATGAAGTAAGGTAGAGGCGGAGAAACGGAGAGTGTGTGGGTGTGTGTGTGTGTGTACTCAAAACGGAATTGCATTTTCATGCACAATGGAAAACTTAAAGGCTGAACCAATCGTTTTGGAAAACTGGCACAGCTGACATCGGCTTGAGGAAGGAATGGCCAGGGCGAGCCAGCTGCACCAAGACCCAGGGCTGAGGCCTAATCCGCCTTTATCCGAGGGTTTAGTGCGGCTCCCGCCGCTCACCAATCCGGGCTGGAGCCGCAGAACAGCTCTGCTTCACCTGGCTCAGTCCCAGCACAGTCGCACTATGCTCTTCCGTGGGGAGGCCGCGCTGGGAGGGGGAGCGACATCAAGCTTTGTGAAACTGTTTTCGAAAACCTGGGATGATCATTTAAATGTTTAAAATATGCACATGGTAATTCAAAACTAATTACCCTGAGCACATTTGAAACATTTATGCCATCATCTTGGATCCTGCCTACTGATTGTGCGCTGCAGCTCACTCTGGTGTTTCTATAAACTGCTTCAGCGATTTTAACTTCCAGTCTAAATCAGGCAGCTACAGGCGCTGCCTCCAGCCCTGGGTAGGAGAGACCCCTTCCCTGACTTCCAGGCGAGGAGGCAGCCCCGTTTCTCCAGAGAGCCGTTTGTCATGGTCTTGTAGTTCTGACTGCCGAATCATTGCTCTTATCGATGTTCATAGTTCTCATCTGCATTATTTAATTTAGGTTAGAATGACCTCTTTCCTTCTCGAGTCTTACTCCCTCGTTTCCATTTCCTCTTCCTCAACTCGCGGCCCCCATTTCCTGATTGGTCCAAATATATAGACAAGTACCCTTGATCGATCGTTCCACCCTGCTTGGCTACTTCTTCGTCTGGGAGCCAATGTAGTGAGTTTTCTGGGTTTGCAAGGTGGTCATGTCCACCAGTCAGCCTAAAAAGAGAGAGAGAAGTAGACCAACATGAACGCACAGTGGCCACCACCGAGAGAGCATGTGTCGTGCCGTCCAGGCACACGCATGCACACACCGGCAGACATGTGCACATGCGCGGTCTACAGCAAACCCTGCTTGCAGAGTAATTAGGCCTAGGCAGTTCCTGAAGCAAATTCATTTTCCCCTTTCCCAGAATAAAATGAGTTCTCTTCCTTTGGGGGTGCTAAACCAGCATGCCAGTGGCTAGAAGCCTGAGAAGGGCGATGTGGCTGAGACCATTTCTGCAGCCCAAGCCTGTGGGCAGACGCTAACTTTGGGTTGAGGAACGGCAGTCGGAAGAGGCACAATTCTGGGATCAAGAAACGAGCACTGGTTTATAGGTACATTCCCAGAAAGAGACAGATGAGGGCCGCCTCCTTATTAGCGCTTTGAAGATGCCCATGGCGGGTTTTTAGACATTTAGGAATATAAAAGTAGGTTGGATTCCCACAGTCAGCTGAAGTTTGACAGAGTGATATTACCGGGTTTAACTAGAGCCATTAAGAGACTCTTCATTATCCCACACCACCACCACCCAAGTTATCACATGAGCCATAATGCAAGAGAATTTTCATTCCATCAACAAGAGAGGGAGCTGGTCTATCTTTGTCCAAAGGAAATGAGCAGCCCAGCGTGAAGCTTGTGAGGAATTGAGTGTACAACACTCCAATAACATCCCCTGCAGGATTGCCTCTGCCATTTAGTCGTTGAAGCAGAGGCAACTGCACTGGGGCAGACTGCCTGTGTACCTGGCTTGCAAGAACACCAGCTCCAGGAGCTACCAAAAGGCCAATTAATGACAAAGGACGCTCATAGAGACCTGAATTCCACAGGGCTTAAGTATTAAGCCCCAAAGAAATCAAGGTCTAGGCCATTCTCCTGGCGCTCAGGAGCAATCTCATTTATTATTTCTCTACAAAGATCCACCACTCAATTTCACCGGCATCCCCTGTACTGACTCACATTCTCCTGCTCAGTACGCCGTCCTGGCTTGAAATGGGCTTCTCTTTCTCTGCCGATGCATGCTCTGCATCTTCACAATGATGGCTGGCAATTTGCAAGACCCCCTCCACTGGACTCTCTCACACCACATACAAGTAGCTCCTCGGAACTACTTGTTTATCAAAAGTGTTCTGTTGGTGAGCCTTCTCCTCTTGGATTAAAGCTGGGAGAAGGAATCATATTTTCTATTTCCTTTACATTTCTTGGAGCATCTCACATGGGAGACACCCAGGTTAGATATACCGAGGGACCTGGTAGTTTTATAGTTGGACTTAGATGACCCAGCAACACCCCCTTCCCCCACCACGCACCAAGCAAACATTTTGCACCCACCCTTCCTTCAGATGTTCCCGGCATCTTATAACTCTCCCAAAGCCAGATTTATTGCTCCTGCTGTAAAGTGTATCTTCTCTAAGCCTCACTTAAAAGCTACCACTTGGCAGAAGATCAAGTTAGAAGTGCAGGCTAGCAGGTGATGGTGAGGACAGGGAGGGATGGGGCGGGTAGGGTGGAGCAAATAATTGAAGCTCCAAGAGTTACCAGCTCAATATTTAACCTAACTGGTAATTTGCTGTGACAATTATGCCACGAACCACGAACGGAACACTGCGACTATGCAAGAATGTTGCTCGCTAATTAAGAGGGCTCTGCATTTCCTAGTCACCCGCACTTTAATAACACACAAAATGAGCCTTGGCTCCGGGAGCTAAAGGTTCCATTAGGAGCACGTGCAGCATATGGCTGTGCACACAGGCCGTGAGTGATGCAGCCCAGTTAAGCCTGCTAACACCTTCAATTCGTCCTCAGATGGAGCCCAGAGAGCGCGGCTCAGGCCCTCACGCCATGAGCCCCATTTGACTGACAGGCATCTTCCCGGAAAGCTTGTGCGTGCCTACACTGCAAATGGACCAGCTTTCCCACAGCCGGGCTTTCGACCAGCAAGGCTTGGCGTGGGTCTGATCCTTCAAGAGTAACTTTAATAAGGATTTTCTCACAGACAGAAAAGTCCAAGGGAACAAATCTCCTCCTAAGAGCGCGAGACAGGAACGGGAACCCAAGCCAACACCCCAATTGCTAGGCAAACTCTGATAGGAGACAAAAGAATATTAATATCTTGGTTATGAAGGAGGACGGTGCCATCTTCTGAATTGATGGGAGTTTTGAGACATGGCTAAGCTGGGCAAGCCATTTTCTTTTTTCTCTTCTTAATTAGTGGTTCATTTATGGAAGGCTTGCTGCCTGGAGAGTCCATCAGAAGAGAGCTTGCTTATGGAGATGTAGCTTATAAAACTATTCAGATTTTAAACAAACAGTGCAGGAAGCCAGGGGTAGAAGTGGTGGGGGAGAGCGGAGCAAGAGAACAATTGTATCTGAAGAAGGCTAGCCCTGCACTCCAAGCCTACCTGGAGATCAGCTTCCCTAGGTGAGCCCAGAAGCCTCTAAAATTTTAGGCCAATAGAAATGACCTCTGCACCACAACTGACTGAAGATATAAATAAACCTTGCCATGAGTAGCAATGTCAATGGTGAGAACAGGCAAGAGTCCAATCGGAGCTTCATTTTTTTAAAAAAAGTCTGCTTGCTCCAGACCCACCTGGAGCCTTGGCCTCCTGCAGTGAGTGGCTCCCATTTTCCCAGACACCAGCCTATCGGTTGGTTACCTAACCACTGAAAGGAAGCTGCACCACACACAAGTTAAATATAGGCTGGGTTATCTGCATTTTACAAGCTCTGAGCAAGCTATCTGAAGAAGCTGTCATTTTTAATGACGGCACAAACTTCCAATTACCGACCAGGTAATCCACTAGGGAGCAGGGAGTTTTGGAAGAAGGGCTCGCCATTATTCAAAGTTTACACAATCACTTTTGAGTTGACTATAAATATTTCTCACGAGGCAGGTGGGATCAGGGACTTTTAGATGGTTTACTCGGGGCTGCAAAAGAGTGTTTTCTTGAGAATGATACACTTAGATTTGTCAACAGCTGCGAAGTAATGGAGGTTCTGGTAATGCAGAAAGGTTATGAAATGGCCAGGTAAGTTGGGTGGTTCCAGGATTCAAATATACTTCCAAGGCCAGCTGTAAGTCACAAGCTCAAATGACAAGTCTTCGAGGGCCTGGAGAGCTAATATAAATAAGGATAGCTTTAGGCTACCCATGGACAAGCACTCCTCACACAGGGACCGTCTACCTTCAACACCATCTTCCCAACATTGCTTCAACAATCAGTGCAGGGTAAGTTAGGTGTGGGTCTCTCCATGTAGACCTAAATCATGACTACAACTTGTGTCGTAACCCCTTACCCCCACTCCACTTGCTCCTTGCATCCTTGTTGATAATGAATCTCTGGTGGCCTGGATGTCAATTGAAGTTGGATTTTACTATGACAACTACTGAGTCCTGGTCAGAGTTCTGGGGGAGAATGTGTCTTGATTTTAACTGGCCGTGGAGCTGCACGACTATAATCCCCCGTACTGGAAGAGGCAGAGGCAGAGGCAGAGGCAGAGGCAGAAAGATGGCTGCATGCTTAGAGGCTAGGCAAAGCTACACAGAAACCAAAAACAGTTTTCTTGATCCAAATCCTGTCAGGGGTGGGGTGGGGTGAGGCCTTGGAGGCCAGAACAAAGTGGTCAAGGAAGACTTTGCCTTTTATTCCATTACTTAATCAGAACCACCACCACTGATCTAGCTAGATTTTAAGCCTCGGCTGCAACCTTCGTCCAAGATAAGTGGGATAAACTCAAGGGTGGCCCCAGTGCCTCCTTCCTCATCCTCCCTGCATTACTCTATTAACCTGTTTCCACAGATGTGCTTAAATTACCTGCCAACCTTTGGTGGGCCACAGGCTTAGTAGCTTAGTGCTGGGTGGGGCAAGAGACCCTCCCAGAAGCGCCTGAATGTACTTTCAGCGCTGCAAAGCACAGCCCAGGCCCATCAGAAGAACCCAGGCTTATGCTAACGAGCCAGAAAGTAGAAGCAGCTGGCAAGAGTGATTCAGCCCCATAAATTTACACATCCATACGGCCAAACTCACTTGAAGTGATCCAGAGCCACTTTTATTGAAATAGAAAAGATGCCTATTCTGGAGTGCTAAAGTGTTACAGGAGGGTATAGAAGAGATTATCTCATGTTGTCTTTTGATGTGGTGCTAGGGAGATAACTCAGGACCTCATGCCTGCCTGCAAGGTTACCACTAAGCCACACCCACAACCTCTACTTATTTATTTACTTATTTATTTAAATTTGGTTTTTCAAGACAGGGTTTCTCTATGTAGCTCTGGCTGTCCTAGAACTCACTCTGTAGACTAGGCTGGCCTTGAACTCAGAAATCCGCCTGTCTCTGCCTCCCAAGTGCTAGGATTAAAGGTTTGTGCCACCACTGCCCGGCCACAACCTCTATTTATATACACATATATGTGGAGGTATGAATAAGAAACGTCTGGAGACCTCCAGACACATGGTGCCTGGTTGGTGGCACTGTTTGGGGGAGGCTGTGGACCATTTAGCAGGGTAGAGTCTTTCAAGAGGAAGTATGCTACTGGGTGTGGGCTTTGAGTTTATAGCTTTGCTCTCCTTCCAGTTAACTCTGCTTCATTCTTGCATGCAGCCAGGATGTGATCACTTAGGTAACTGTCGTCATGTTTCCCCTGCCACTATGGACACCTGGCCCTCTAGAACCGTAAGCCACAGATTCTTAGGTCACTTTCAGTCTTGGTATCTTATCACAACAATGAAAAGTAACTTGTGTGGCAGTCAGCTAAGCAAGGGCCGTGGACGGCTGCTTGGGATTATGGGTGACTTTAATTTTATTTATTCATTCATGTTGTCCTGGGAATTGAACCACTTTATCACAGACATGTCTCAGTCCTCTTTATATCATCTATTCACTTAAGGCAAGGTCTCATGAAGTCACCCAGACTGGTCTCGAGCTTGCCATCCTCCTGCCTCTGCCTCAAGGAGATAGATCTCTAGGGTATGTAATCAGGGCTAGCTAGTTTTGTTTTCTCTTCTTTCTGCAGTGAATATGGATTACTTGTGTATAAAAATCTGATGGCCTGACTGACTCCCTTCCTTTTAATGAACATCAACAGTATTTAGCATCAACTTAATAATTCACTTGGTAAAGTCATGTCCCCACCCCTTGAATAAATAAAAATAAAACACCAGAACTCTGGGCTGGCGAGATGGCTCAGTGGGTAAGAGCACTGACTGCTCTTCCGAAGGTCCTGAGTTCGAATCCCAACAACCACATGGTGGCTCACAACCACCCGTAATGAGATTGGACGCCCTCTTCTGGTGCGCCTGAAGACAGCTGCAGTAAATTACGACAGAGCCAGCAGAGGTCCTGAGATCAACAGCAGCCACACATATGATAGCTCATGGCCATCTGTACAGCTACAATGTACTCATATACATAAAATAAATAAAAAAAAAAAAAAAACAAAAAAAAACCCCACCAGAACTCTGTTCTCCTAGAGCAGTGGTTCTTAACTTTCCTACTTCTGTGACCCTTTAATACAGTTCCTCATGTTGTGGTGACCCCCAACTATAGAATTACTTCATTGCTACTTCATAACTGCAATTTTGCTATTGTTATGAACTGTGATGTAAATATGTGCATTGCAAATGGCCTTAGGCAACTCCTGTGAAAGGTCTTTTGACCCCCAAATGACCCAGAGGTTGAGAACCACTGTCTTGGAGAAAACAATTTCCAAACATGCTTTATAAAAAGCCAAGAGTCAGTGGCTTATCAAGGCTACTATCTACACAGTAGACTGAGACTAAGGTTACCCAAGCACTCTAGGAAGAAAAGGAACGGGCCACTGGCACAAACCTGTCTTTGAGATGAAGAACCATCAACCTAATAGGGACAGAGCAGCCCTTGTAACAAGTGCAAAGGAGAGGCTGAATTTCTTTTTCTATAAATAAATCCTTGGCAGGCAGATCACTAAAGGAACACAAGTCAATATAAACCTTTAGACATGGGGCTGCCAAACTTCACTTTTCGACAGTATATTAATTATGTAGTCAATAGCCATGGGTTTCATTAGCGTATTAAATACCACGATCAATATTATTTATACTTTTCGAAGACAGGCCACTCAGGGAAAAAATGGTGGGGGAGGCAGGAGGAGGGGGAACAATTTGACCCTGTAGTTCAAAAAGTCAGAACAGCACACTAGAGATTAGCAAGGGTTTAATGGAAGGCATAAAACACTGGAAATATGGACAGAAATCAGATCCCTGCCTTCATTTTTCTGTCTCTTTTACAAAGAGACTGGAGGGAATTCAGAAACTATTTAAAATAAAGGCAAAATGATTAGAGCCCCTCGGCCCCACCCCACCCCCAACTGCTTAACTTTGGTGTCATGGTGGATGCAAAATAAGCATTGATCTCTAAGTGATAGATTAGAGTCAGAACAGGAACAGCATTTCGAGGCAAAATGTGTCCAAGAGAATTCAAAGAACTGCGGGCCAGAATCTACTTAGGCAGTCCTTTGGGACCAGAATCCCTCACAGGCGTTAACAGTGGAACCAATTTCCAAGGCAGCCCCACCGGTGATCTGATTTTTGAGTAGGGAAATCTGTTAAACATCGTCCCACGAGGGAGCCCGTCTCTTCCACTCCCCACGGGTTTCTACACACAGCTGTGTTAGATATGCTGAAGTGGCCAGTGAGGAGGTGTGGGGACTGGTTCAGTGACCTCAGACGACATTCCTGCTCACTAGCACTTGTGCACCGGGGAGAGGACTGAATGCTGTGAGCAGGGGATATCAAAGACGGGTTACTGGACTGAAAGCTAGATCACCATCTCTAACCTGCAATTTGTCAATCTCGAACTGCACTGAAAGCTGTGATTTTCTAGTCAACGCTTTGTAAGCAAGGTCAGATAAGAGGCTCCACAAAAATTGTCGAGGCTTCATTCAGCCAGAGAATCAAGTCTAACTCAATTCCTGTCTCCTGAGATTAGGGGAGGGTAAGGAAGGCAGGCTGTGTCTCCCAGACTAGCGAGTTTCAGTCAAAGTCTCTGTTCTCAGGAAGGTGCGCCAAAGGTGCCAACAGGTAAGAGCCAGGGTGGTGCAGGGCTGTAATATCAACAGTGGGGAGACAGAAAAAGGAGGAACGTGACTTCAAGGTAGCTTGGCTATAAAATAGAAGCTTGAAGCTGCCAGCTTTAAGACTGCCCCAAACAAAACAAAACAAGCTGGTATGATGGTAGATGCTTGCATTTCTAGTGTATGAGAGGCAAAGGAAGGAAGCTTGAGCCTGAGACCTGCTCGGGTTACATAGGGCAGATGGCACCTCAAAAACAGGACAGCTGAGGAGAAAACAGACAGGGCGGACTGTGCATCAGTCTAAATCCACATACCTGGATTTAAAGTAATCTGGGAGACTGGTCTGTCAGGGCCGTTCCAGACACTTAACCCACCCTGACTGAATATGGGTGACACCCATGGGTGGCCCAGGGGTCCAGACTGAATTAAAAAAAAAAAAAAAAAAAGAGGGGAAAAGGGAGGAAGCTCAGCTGGCAGTGTTCCCAAGTGTTAGGACCACAGCCTGACCCCTGGCATGTGCTGGCCAGCTAGCCTAGCTCAAATATCAAGCTCCAGGCCAGTACACACACACACACACACACACACACACACACACACACACACACACACATACACACACAGGTTGAAAGTGAGCTGAGCACTAGCATTTACCATGGTCTCTTCTTGACAACAGATACAATGTGACTGTGACTGGCTGCCACATCGAGAGCTGTTACTGTCCCCTACCTTCCTCACCATGACAGATGGTACCCTCAAACTGTGAGCCAGGAGAAGCCATTCCTCCGTTAACTTGCTTTTGACAGGTATTCTGTCATAGCAACAAGAAAAGCAACTAAAACACAGGGTGCTGTGACTCCTCAGCTCCACAAAGCCACCACAAGCTTAAGGGCACACATTAGAGGCCGGGCCTGCAGCTGTGGGGGACTGCAATGCTGCCTGGATCCTGGCAGAGATGTGCAGCAGATGCCAAGAGGTGGGCTGCAGCAACCAGAGATAATTAATATGATTAGGAACACACTGAGCAAGCATGCTCTTGCCGAATGAAAAGCCTCGCAGCATAATGACTGTTTTCTTCCTCGCTCACTGTCTCCACATTTCAAAACTGGCTTGGTGTTGAGCTGCTGTGTAAACATCAATACAACCCCAAAAAGCCAGACCATCAGCATTCCTGGGCGTGACGGCTTTTCCTTTTGTGTTTTCATTCATTTAAAGATGCATTTCAGGGTTGCAAACATTAGTGAGAATGATCTCCAGGCCTCAGTCTAATCTCTGAGTTTGTAATGAGTTAACATCTTTCCCTAGTGAATATTTATTATGAAGGCTAATTAATTGCTTTCCAGTTACAAGAACCCTTTACAGTCAAAGAAAGTAGGATCCACAAAGATATACTGTTTATTCAAACAAAGCAAAGGAAACAAAGGGCTTTTTTCTTAAAGTCTATTTAACATAGCTTTAATAAAGGTACAGGTCCACCTGGCAACTAAATGTAACGTTAACTGAGGGAAACTTGAGCAATGCTCTGTAGTGGCCTGGATGTCCCAGTGCCGCCTCTGTCTTCAGGCTTTGTCGGATTTACTAAGATTTTGTTATCTTCAAACAGGAATTATGTCACAAGTAACTGACCCTACTCTGTGGAGAATGAGGTAAATTATGCAATTTGGGGTTTGCTTTTCCCCAAGGGGACAGTAAGTCAATGCTTATCAGCTGTCCTCAGAAGAGACAATTTTGATTAATATCAGATTCATCTGACTCAGTCTATTAAACCTATTAAACCCTGAAGGAAGGATAGTCAGATATTAACGATAGGCCTTTGATTAATAATTCTACCTTTTTGCCATTCCAAGCATTAACAACCATGTGATACCTCTGCAAAACCGAGCCTTTGATTCCAGGCAGATACATCCTCTAAACACCTGGGTTCTCCCCCACTCTTACTTCCCCCAGGAGCAACCCAAGGCAAAAAGGTGCCACCACTGGAAAAGCAAACTCCAGGTTACGTAATTTGTCTCATTATCCAGAGTAGGGTCAATGACTTGTGACATAATTTCTGTTTGAAGATAACAAAATTTCATTAAATCCGATAAAGCCGGAAGACAGGAGGGACTGCTGCTAGGCTGCCCTCCAGCTGAGAGCTGGCGATGAAGGTTTGTATGCAGCCCTCTGAGCACACTGTCTTAGGCTGCCAGTCTCCCCTGGAGGACCTTCACTGTGGAGCTGTCCCGTGAGGGTGGGAAGGAAGCCTTTCTGTTTCTGTTCTTTGCTCTCCATCCAATTCTGGCCACCAGTGGTACTTGTTCACATCAAATGTTCTTCCTGATGTTCATGATCAGCCTTTTGCTATAGTCTCTGTAGTCCACGGGCTTCACGTCTACCACAGTGGCCTTAATTCGAGATTCATCCTTTAGAAAAGAGAAAAGCTGTTTGTGAGTGGCAGAGGCCGGTGTGGAGCGGTAGAGGCAACCTCTGCTTCAGTGGCTTCAATGAGTCCAGCGGGAAGAAGGGAAGTTTAGAAATTCTCAGAGAGAAAGGGCTGTGCTCCTAGACATGGGCCAGAATCTCCCACAGACATACTCCTCCCCATCCTAGGTACCCTGTGCTCAGACCTAGCATCCTCCTGGAGTATGGGTGCAGCAGGGGCCCAGAGCAGACAGGTAGCTCACCCTAAAAGATCACTTTCATCTAGAAAAGCATCTGTGGTAGCAGGGACTCTGGCTTCTGCTCCAGCTCTGCTCTTTACCATCCCTGCCCATATCAGGAGGAGAGAAAAACCCTCCAGTTCCTCTGAATCTACCTGACTTTCTGACACCATCACACTAATGTTCATTTAACACAGCAACTAAAATATCTATTCACAGGTACTAAGCTGATGAGAATTCAGAATGTGCAAACTCTGTGGCTACAGGGGATTTGGCAGAATTCCTCCTCAGCTTGTCTCCATGAACTAAACAGTGTCTTTGAGGCAGAACAGGGTGACACCTAGAGGCACACAAGTCTAGCTGGGGGCCTTCATGCTTCCTACTAAATGTACTGATGTTTACAAGTGTAGTTAGTAGCCAGACTCCCTGGGTTGGCCTCTTGGCTCGGTCACTCCATGGCTTTAGGTTCAGAGTCATTCTCTGTATGCCTCCGTCTCTCCATCAGTAAAGCTTGCAACAACAGCTCCAACACAGAAGGTTCTGTGAGGGTCAACGGAAGATAGATGGGTAGATGGATGGGGCAGGACAGACTGTCCAGCAAGCAGGGTTCATCATGACTGTGCAGCTCTATAACATCGGGACTAGTTTAACCACTTGTCAGGCGGGGTACTTTTACCAGGTACGTGACATTTGTTTAATACTCTGAGTTTTAGAACCTAAACTGTGGGAAATGAGAGTCCACACACATCATTTTCTGAAAGTACACAGACAACAAAGAAAAGGCTGTAGACGATCTGTTCCCTACATCGGCTTCCACACACACGAGCTGGCAGCAGCACCCCAGCACAGCAGCGAGCACACCTACCACAGGTCTCACACTAACGCTCAAGTGCTGCTGCGGACAACAAACAGCAACTTCCCATCAGCCTCGGCCCCAGAAACCTTACTTACATTGTAAGTCTCCAGCTTGACCCTGATTCTGAACGTAAATGATCGAAAGTTGGCATTCTGGAAAACCTCTTCAAACGCCTGCTCGTTCTGCAAAAACAACACATGGGAACTACTGGAAAACACCCATTAGACTGAAGAGAATGGGAGGGTTCATCCTCAAGGGTTGATATCACTTAGGAATGACTAATTTGTAGGTGTTGTTTTATGATACAAAACTGTTTAAAGAGAATTTGACTAAAAAACAAAACTCCTAGCTGGGTGATGGTGGCGCACGCCTTTGATCCCAGCACTTGGGAGGCAGAGACAGGTGGATTTTTGAGTTCTAGGCTAGCCTGGTCTACAGAGTGAGTTCCAGGACAGCCAGGGCTATACAGAGAAACCCTGTCTCAAAAAATAAAAAACAAAGACGATAACAACAACAACAACAACAACAACAGAAAACAAAAACAAAACTCCTTCTAGAGGAGTATTGTGTTCCCTTTAGCATTAAGGGCTGTACCTGGGAACCCCACTGCCAGCAGACACCCAGTTTCAAGGATAATCAAGTTTGTTATATAAAATGGTTGTTTATACAGACCCCACGCACACCTCCTGTATGCTGTAAACCAGCTCTAGATTATTTATAATACCAAACATGAATACCAGGCAAGGACTACAGGGATTGGTCAATGGACAGCGATGGGGAAAGATAATCTGCACATGGTCAATAACGGACAATAAACTCCCCAAACATTTCTGAACTTCAGCTGGCTGAATTTGTGGATACTGAGAACAGACTTTACCAAATTCACAGAAGCAGAACCCTGTGCCAGTGCCAGGGAGCGGAGGAGTGCTGCTCAATGGGCAGAGCTTCAGGGCGGGTAGAGATGGGAAGTGGAGCCAGGGCCTGACGATATGAATATGACTAATGTCAGTGTGTGTGTGTGTGTGTGTGTGTGTGTGTGTGTGTGTGTGTACATTCAAAATGGTTTAAAAAAAAAAAACCAACCCATATAATGGTTATGTTTGTGTGTCTTTTACCACAGGAAAAATTTTTTTTTTTTTTTTTTGGTTTTTCGAGACAGGGTTTCTCTGTATAGCTATGGCTGTCCTGGAACTCACTCTGTAGACCAGGCTGGCCTTGAACTCAGAAAGCCGCCTGCCTCTGCCTCTCAAGTGCTGGGATTGAAGGCGTGCGCCACCACCGCCCGGTCACACTGCTCTTACAAAGGAAAGGTGAACCTTTCCTGGCACCAGCTTGGTCACTCACAACCACCTGCAACCCCAGTCCAGGGATCTGACGGCACGAGGCAGGAAAGTGGTCCCACATATCTGCAGGTAAAGCACTCATATCGAAGTGAAATAATAATTGAGTAGAAGCTGGGCCTGAAGGTACGAACAACGCCAGCACAGGGAAGCAGGTAGTTATTTAGTGAGTTCCAGGTCTACTTAGTAAAAACTTATGGCAAAGTAAAACAAAACAAAACAAAAAATTAAAAAAAAAACCCTCCCACTAAAATAATTGGAAAAGGCTAGGGAAAGCTATAGTCGACGGTGCATGAGTGTAGTCACTGTATTCTGGAGGTAAGGTGAGAGGATCACAGCGAGGCTCAAGCCAGCCTCAGCCAACACAGGCGGACCTGGGCTACAGTGAGACCCCAGCCTCAAAACAAAACAAAAATGTTCACATTATCATATACTTAAGACTACAAAAAGCCTTCCTTGTCCCAATCCTTGAATGCTATGCTATTGGATTTGGTTATTTTTTTTGGTAATTTTTTGTTTGCTTTTTGAGACAGGGTTTTCTCTGTGGGGCCCTGGCTAGCCAGGAACTCAGAGACGTAATTTTTTCTTTAAAAGCTGGATTGTTCTTTGGAGGTGTGTGGGGTGATTGACACCACTGGGACACTCAGCCCTCCTCTGCCACATTCACTAAGCGGCAAGTTGGCCTTTAACCTGGCTTTCTCTTGCCTCAGACTGCTGAGGCAAAAACCAAACCAAACCAACTAAATACCAAACAAAACAAAACAAAAAACAAAAAAACACCCCCCCAAAAAAGCATGAACTTCACCTGTATATAAAACTAACAGTTCATACAAGCTACGCACCCTGAAGGTGCACGGGTATGGGAACAGCTTCATCATACAGACTTCTTTCAGTAGATGTCATTTGAGAAAAAAATATCATTCTTTGGACTTTCAACATGTAAACAAAATAGTATGTTAAATCTTAAAAAACTTAAACCAGATGCCACTGCTCTTTGGGGTCAGGGAAGCGTGGCTGCAGGCTCCCAGAGCAGCACAAACCAAAGTCCTGAGGGAAGTCCTGTACGTCCTCACTGACCAGCACCAAGAACAGCTGACTATAATAAGCTCATAAAAAGTCCTGAAAGGCTTCCCAAGTCTGAAAATCTGATATAAAAATCGAGGGTCAGGCAAAGCAGATGAAAGGCAGAGTGCACTTTAAAAGTCAGCCCCAGTTATCTGTGTGAAAGGACCTCTTGGCACTATTTTCTAAGACCTCATGGATGACGTAAACAGAACGGAGGGCAGAAAAAGAAAGGGAAGCACATGAAACAAACGGCAAGACCTCCTTTGTGGCCTTTTTTTTTTGTTTTTTTTTGTTTTTGTTTTGTTTTGTTTCGAGACAGGGTTTCTCTGAGCAGCCCTGGCTGTCCTCGAACTCAGAAATCCGCCTGCCTCTGCCTCCCAAGTGCTGGGATTAAAGGCGTGCGCCACTACTGCCCGGCCTTTGTGGCCTTTTCAAGTCTCCAACCAATGCAGAGCAAAAGGAGGGAGAAGGGACACAACGTGCAGACACCAACTCCCATGCCTAGAAAATACAGCTTTACTAATTAGTCCTTTCCCCCCACCTCAGCTAGCATCTTTCTTATGTTTGACATAATCCCTACTCTGCATTAAATAAATCTAGTGTGTAATTAGTAAAAGTGAAACTAGTTATTTTTTTTAAAGGTTTACTTATTATTATAAATGAGTAAACAGAGGGCTGGTGAGATGGCTCAATGGGCAAGAGCACTGACTGCTCTTCCGAAGGTCCTGAGTTCGGATCCCAGCAACCACATGGTGGCTCACAACCACCCGTAATGAGATCTGATGCCCTCTTCTAGTGTGTCTGAAGACAGCTATAGCAGGCTGGAGCGAGCGGGGCCAGCAGAGGTCCTGAGTTCAATTCCCAGCAGCCACACACATGATAGCTCATGGCTATCTATACAGCTACAGTGTACTCATACATATAAAATAAATAAAAATTAAAAAAATGAGTATACAGAAGAGGGTGTCAGATTTCATTATGGGTGGTTGTGAGTCACCATGTGGTTGCTGGGATTTGAACTCACGACCTTCAGAAGAGCAGTCAGTGCTCTTACCCAATGAGCCATCTCACCAGCTCCTGAAACTAGTTATTTTTTTAACTGTTTATTTGTTTTGATTGTGTGGTGTGTATGCCAGGCGCACATGTGGCAGTCAGAGGATAACTTCACGGAGCAGGCCCTCTCCCCTTCTACTGTCCCAGGGGTCCCAGGGGTGGAACTCCGATGGTCAGATTTGCTTGGCAAGGCCTTCACTCACTGAGCCACCTCACGGGTCCCAACTCATCTGTTTACTCTACGTTTATATTTTTGAGACAGGGCCTTGCTATGCAGTCCAGGCTAGCTTTGAACTCACTGTGTACACTGGCTTGGCCTGGAGGTTTGAGTGAACCTCCTGCCTCAGCCCAAGTGCTGCGATAATGGGCAGGAACCATCAATGCAGCAGGCAAAATGAACTCTTCCCTTTAAACCAAAGTTGTTTCTTAGGACCTTCTCCTGATAACCTAAAACAGCAAGTGCCTGGATGTGCATTTGTGTTTCCTTTTTTTTACTCCAAGGTTTGACTCCACGTTCCTAAAAGGTGTTTATTAGGCTGAAGCACACCCAACCTCTGAGCCATTTCTAGAGTGACTGGAACCACAGCAGCTCTGATGCATAAAAACAGTGATGTGGCCAAAGTGGCTTGTGCCTCTGTGCAATGCACTCTATATTCCCAGATTCATCACCTCACACCATACATACACAACGGATAAAGGTAAGTTCTCACTCACTCACTCACTCACTCACTCAGAGACCGCACACGCCACACCCAAAGCAAGCATTCAACAACTCAGCCGCATCAAGGCAAGCACTATCACAGCGCTGACAAACAAGCAGCCCACCTTCTCTTTGAGTTCCCCGAGGTACACAGTGTTCTGTCCAAGGATGGCCTCCGCGGACTCCTGGAAACACGTCACCCACTGGTTCTCCTGAAAATCTGCAATATTTGCCTAAAAACACAATTATTTCAGCAAATAAATAACAAAAGGAAGACACACCAAGGAGGAGGGAAGACCTCCCCCTTATGAGGAAGTACCCACTTCTGCTCACCCCACATTTCACTTTTAGTACAGTATCTCTAAATTACAAGAGCTACTCGATACCTTTATTGTAAAGCGGGCTGTGTGTTAGGCGATTCTAACCAAGCGTAGGCTATGCAAAAGCTCTGAACACACTTTTATTTTTATTTTTTTATTTTTTGGTTTTTCACATCCAATGTAGAAAGTGCTCTTTTTTTGGTTTTTCGAGACAGGGTTTCTCTGTGTAGCCTTGGCTGTCCTGGAACTCACTCCGTAGACCAGGCTGGCCTCGAACTCAGAAATTTGCCTGCCTCTGCCTCCCAAGTGCTGGGATTAGAGGCGTGCGCCACCACTGCCTGTATTTTTTGGTTTTTCGAGACAGGGTTTCTCTGTGTAGCCCAGGCTGTCCTCGAACTAAGAAATCCACCTGCCTCTGCCTCCCAAGTGCTGGGATTACAGGCGTGCGCCACGATTGCTCTGAACACACTTAAGGGAGGCTGGGTCGCGCTAGCACTGTTACGTGTAGGTAATGCTATGCCAGTCTTACACCATAGGAAGGAGTTTAAAATGTGGTCTAACTAACTCAATCTGCTAGAGGTGTGAATTTAGACCTCAGGAGATGGGCCGAGTAAACTTCCCAGATGCAGAAGCATCAGTTAGAGCTGTCCCCTCTTAATGCTAAAGCTTTGCACTGCAAGTTTTTTTTTTGTTTTGTTTTGTTTTGTTTTCTTGGTTTTGTTTTTGTTTTTTCTCTGTGTAGCTCTGGCTGTCCTGGAACTCACTCTGTAGACCAGGCTGGCCTCGAACCGCCCGGCTGCACTGAAAATTCTTAATGAGCCTCCACAGTAACAGTGGGTTCTTCCCTCTCTCCCTATGCTTGACATCTTTTAGTTTTTTTTGAGACAGCATATAATGTAGCCCACTCTGCCCGCATACTTTCTGTGCAGTCACAGCTGGCCCTGAACTCCTCGAGCCTCTCCCCTACCCCATAACAAGTGCTGGGATCACAGGCATATGCCACCGTGTGTGCAGTGTGAGTGACTGCTGTCCAGCAGCTCAAAGACTTCCTTATTTACAGAGCAGCAGCACACGCTTCAGCCTAGACTCATCTGTGATTCCCTCACCATGATCCGCCAGGGTTCGACCACACCCTCCAGTGCCTCACCCATGACAGTCAGTCCATGAACACCGTAAGGCTTCTCATGATCGCTCTACTCACCGATAAGATCATGCGGTACTTGAAATTGGGAAATTCCCGGTCACACTTCTCACAGCGGTACAACCCATTCTGCTGGTCAATCACTTTCTTATTGCAGTCCTGGGTTGGGCAGGCCTGGTACATACAGTTCTCTTTGCGGAGGAACACCACCGTTGCCACAGTGCTAAAATAGTCCGCCTGCAGGAGAAAAAGGAAGACTACATCAGCAAGTGACACAGGTCTGGATAGGTGACTCAAAGCTGCTCTTCCTCCCAAGTGGTGAGCACATGTATGTGCTAGTTCTCACACTCACCGAGTGATCACAGAGAATTGCTAACTCTGTGGTTTCAGAAATCACATGTGCTAGCTACATGCAGAACCCACCGAGGTAACAACTCGGCACTCAGGCACATCACTGTTCTCTTTTTGGAGACAGCAGCTCACTAGCTAGCCTTGAACTCAGTCTGCCTCTGTCTCCAGAGTGCCTAGCCACCACACCTGGCCACTTAATTCTTTTTATTTGAATTATTATTTGTTACATGTGATTGAGTCTGTGTGTATGACATCCACATGTACATGAGTGCGGTGTGCACGTGTGCGCAGGTCAGGACAATGCTCAGGAGCCAGTTCTCTTCGTCCACCAAGGGTTTTGGGGAACTCAGGCCTCTAAGGTAGCAGGAAACGTGCCTCTAACAGCTGAGCTATCTTAGCACAGGTAATATTTTAAAATTGTTCTTCAAAACTACATGTACTTATTCAGTGTGTATATAGTGGTTTTGCATGTATTCATAGAAACCACAGCATGTATGACAACGTGTGGGAGTTGGTGATCTCCCTTCTGTCAGACTCCGTGGCAGGCACCTTTACTCACCGAGTCCCCTTGCTGGCCAAGCACATCATTCTTTACAACAACCGTGACTTCTACCCTTCTCTTTAGGGATCAGTAAGCCTTTCCCCAAACAAGACAGAAAAACCCTGAAGGTCCAATGAGCCATTCAGTCAGTCTCTACGTCTCTACTGCCACCCCTCACAGCCTGCTGCTGTGGGGCAGGACAACCCACAGACAACATGAAGACTCAAGGTGAGCCAGTAACAGACAGCTAACTCACAGGCTTGACAGGCAACTCCTAGACTGAATAAGTTTAAGAGAATGTAAAACTACCCATGACTAAGATCTTCTAAATGGAAAAATCCCTGCTTAAATAACCCAGCAAGGAACTAAGTCATGCTGGGGTAGATGCCTGCTTTGCCTCTGAGCCCTGCACAGAAGCTTCTGTTCTTGGCTTATGTTCAGTCATGTCAAGTAACTACAAAATCCAGGTATATCCCAAATTCAGAGATAGGCTACCTATACGTCCCCCAGTGTCGCACACCCCCAGCCCGCCCCTGCCCCCAGGGTCTCACTGTGTAGCCCTGGCTGTCCTAGAGCTCTCTATACAGACTGGGCTGGTATCAAACTCAGAGACTCACTTGACTCCCAAGTGTTGGGATTAAAGGCATTTGCCACTATGCCTGGCTCTCACTGTTGCTCCAGAGGAGCAAAACAATGTGGCCATTTAATGAGACTATGCTAGAAACCAGTTTAGACAGCTTTGGGGCTGTGGATGTAGCTCAGTGGAAGGAAGAGCTTGCTTAGCATGCACAAGCTGTTGGTTTTAACCCTCAGCTTCACAGAACTTGAATATATAAGAAGGCTTAGAGGTGAGGGTGGGGGTGGTACAGAGATGGATTAGAGGTTAAGAGCACTGGTTGCTTTTGCAGAGACCCAAGCTCAATTTCCCAGCACCCATATGGTGGCTCACAACATCCATAATTGCAGTTCCAGGGGATCTGATGCCCTCTTCTGACCTCCTTGGGGACATGCGACTCAGGCCACTATGCTGGCTCAGGGGTGAAGGTGCTTGCTGCCAAGGTGGATAGACTTGAGTTTGGTTCCTGGCACCCATAAGAGAGAGTTTGACTTCTATACACGGAGGTGGAACACACACGCCCTACCCCCAAATAAAAAATAATTTAAAATTTAAAGAGAAAGCTGTAGAGAAATAACTCTTAGGAGATTGCCTAAAGAGCTTCTCTGCATTTCTACGTTAAATTCAGACTCAAAGCCTTAGGTTTTTTTGTTTTTGTTTTTGTTTTTATTTTTCTGAGACAGGGTTTCTTTGTATAGCCCTGGCTGTCCTGGAACTCACTCTGTAGACCAGGCTGCCTCGAACTCAGAAATCCGCCTGCCTCTGCCTCCCAAGTGCTGGGATTAAAGGCATGCGCCACCACTGCCTGGCCTCAAAGCCTGATTTAAAAGTCTGAGTGCAGACAGGTGTTCTGTATACCCAGTCCTGGCTGTTTACTGTCTGTCTTTAGTTTAAAGACAGTAGTTTCTGGGTGAGAAGAAACCCAGAATCTAGCCGATGTTTAATTCTCAAGATGTCCTGTAATAGCATTATAAGTTGCGGTGGATGACAGTGATGAATCGGGTGCACAGAGAAATGAGACAGTGAGGAAGAAAACCTATATTGTATACGATGACAATAAAGGAGCAGCGGAGAGACATTTTGGGAGTACAAAAGAAATAAATGATTCAAATATCCAAGAGAACACAGGTTAGACCAAGGTAGGAAGAGGTTCGCTAAGCACACACTGAAATGGAAGATGCAACTGAAATGAAATACCACAGCCAATCCGTGGCAGGGCAGCAGCGGCTCTCAGCCTGCGGCTCATGGGGACTGCCTGATGCTCAGCAGCATGAATTACAGTCTGTTTAAAAACCAAAGTGGACCTGAGGTGGGTTCACACTACACTGCAAAGCCTGGCCACCACCACTTCCTCAGTATCCAGAACTCTACACACCAGTTCACACCAGAGGCTACAACACACCCCAGGCTCAGCAAGCGCAGCCTGTACACCAGCCGTCACACCAGTTCTGCCCCACACTAGAAGCTACAATACACTCCTCAGCAAGCTCAGCCTGTACATCGGCCGTGACTGGAAAGCAGTAACGTGGTGCCCTGGAGCAGGCCTCTGGGGTCCCAGATAAAAACACAGCCTTGAACTGGCACCAGAGAACAGGTGTAGAAACTCAATCCTCTGTTGTTTTCTGGGCCTCTGAAGGGAGGGGTGTGAGGTACCTTGTCACCATGGCCCAGGTTCTCTGATTTAGCTTCATACAAAGTTTTCCAGTTGGTGTTGCTCCCTCCAGTCCCTCCACTCCTGAGGTCAGAGATGGAAACCCCATCTAAGGCTTGTCCTTCTGAGTCAAACCTAGGGAAGAAAAAAAGGTGCTGCTGACAGGAACGTCACATCCTTCTCAAACGTGCTGCTTGAGCTCCATCCCTCGGCTCTCACTCGGGTCCCCACACACAGAGTCCACTGGAGAAATGCAATGCCGTTCTTTCCATCTTGTTTCCTTTGATGCCCCTCACCCTCCACCCACAAGGTCAGCCAAAACTGGGCTGCATATCGACAGCCACGAACAAAGTCGGCAACAGCAAGCAACACTGGCACAGTCCCCCAGGCTGCAAGCCTTCACCCCAATCACCAAAATGAATCAGATGAAAAGGGACATTTTTGTTTAATGAGTCTGCCAAAAATATTTTCATGGGAGAAAAATCTTTTAAGCCTAATCAGTTATAGAACTCAATGTACTTCATCAGAAGGCATTATCTGCTGTGTTAGAGATTTGCATTCTCAGAGTAAGAATTTGTTTATGGAAATATCAAGGTTAAATTCATTTATATGAAATGATTATTAAAATTGATTATACTTCTTGACCATCTATTGGCTAACCTGAAGGAAAAGAAGTCAGGGAGAAGGTAGCAAGGACAGGCTCGTGGCAGAGAACAGTGGGCCTGAGATTAAAAAATGCATCAGCTACACGGGTGGTAGTAATTAAAGCTCCCCACGCACACGAGAGACTACCCAACAGAGTAGCTGCAGCCCTAGGCCACAGACAATCATCCTCTCATTCTGTCAGGCAAGCAGCCACATCCGTCAGAGGACAAGGTCCATAAATCTGTTTCACCACTACTAGCCGCTCAAGTTTAAGGTTTCAAAAACTTCACACAGGCATTTGCCACCAAAGACAGCTCATCAGGAATCAACAGAGCAAGGAGACAGGCAACCCCCTCTTACAATAAAAATTCCACTCTCTTAGTGCCAAGATCTAAAGATTGCTAATCCTTGCCTGGGTGGGGTGTGTACAACAAACGTTTGATGACAGGGTATTTTGTTCAGGGGACAGACATGCCTGTTTGTGATTTCTGTGATCACAGTTATTGACAGTGAAATATGAACACCTTAATATAGGCACACAATTAACCTGGAGTTGTGCTCAGAGCCTGGGAAGAAAACCAACCAACAAACCAGATCTATGCCATGGCTGTCTCTGGTCAGACCACTACAGAATTCTGTCATACAATGCCACACTAGCTATCAGCAGTTACACAGCTGGACCCACACCACTGAGATGATGACTTAAGTGACAGATGGATGCTCTAAGTATTAAATGTTGTTATTGGTTTATATCAGACTCAAAACAAAAATGAGGAGCACGAAATATGAGCTGTGTTTCTTGAGTCCCCTAAACCCTAAGACACAGCTTGGAAACCATACATGCCTACCCTGTGACTACAGCTACACAATTCCCTTACGCTTGGACTAGCTAGGTAAAGTATTTTCTTTGACCATCTCAATTCTTCCACACGACACTCTCTGGATGAAGTGCTCTTCCAAGGCAAAGTTTAATGCCTTAAAAAGCTAGATATGTTGTAGAGATTCTAACAAGCTCTCCTCATCTCTTGAGTGCTTTGGGAATAACAATGTAAAGGCAACAAAGAGTCCATTGTTCTCACTGTGCTTTATCCGAGTCCAGAGACTACACAACAGAAGACGTGACCAGCTCCAGAGACTCAGCAGAGGAGAAAGTACATTCTACCCCCACATCAGCTGCCCACAGTGCAAACCAAAGATGCTCTCAGCGCTGTTCTTCAGCACGCAGCTGTTAAAGCCTTGCCGTACCTGGTGGAATCAAGGTCAGCATGCAGCACTTAAATTCTAATTGCTTTCTCTGACTCTCTATGTTCATCAGAGGATCGTGGGTTTGTTGGTTTAAGTGGGCTTTCAGGCCACCATCTCAGAAGACATAATGCCTCCAAGAAATATAGGAAGCACTCCACTCAATAGCAAAGGCTTGGCAAAACAGCTTGGCAGAAGTCCACATGCTGACACTATCCAGTTCTTACCAAAGCCCGAGCACAAATAACCCTTTAGCTGAGTTCCATAAAACCTACCATCCACGAAGCTTATAGGCCTCTGGGATGTCAGGATTCATAATGATAGTGCTAGATGATAGGACAGAGAGGCTCCGTCCACCAAAGTCAGAAACTCGGGCTCCTTTGATGGCCATCACAGGCTGCCTAGAACCGTCAAACTTGTCAGCCTGCAAAGCAAATGCACACAAACGTCACTGGCAAGAACAATGTACATAGTTTTATGGAGAATAGTCAATGAACACAGAGTGAATATAGTCAATGTCTGTGGACGCTGAAAGGCAGACCTCATACTTAAGAATCTGCTTAGACTTCTAGGAAAGGAATCTTTCTCTATATTGCAGAATCAGAGGAGGGAGCACTGCACTGTGAGAAGCTGCAATGACCGATCATCTCACACAAGCGAAGGTCATCAAACCCTTGCTGGACAGCACAGCTCTCTGAGCTAAAGCTCCACAGCTCAAAGAGACAGGCGAGTACCCACCCACAGGACTCTTCCCAGTGCAAGGACTCACATCTTCTCCCCACAGGGTTGTAGTCACCACTTTCCCTGACATGTCCATCAAATAGATATTTCTCTTAGCAACTTCTCTGTTGTTAGACTTCACTGTGATTTTAACTGAATCTTCATAGCTCTTGCAGATTCCAATTATGTCTGAAACAAAGAACACTTTGTAACAGCTCACATCAAGGGGCCTCTTAAAACATGGCCAAGGGACGAAAGGCAAGCATCACCGCAAACACAGAATCGTCACTCTGCCCTCAACCCCGGACGCACCTACTAGCGAGTCTTTAGACTTGCTTTCTAGGTCACCGATCCCGGTGAACTCAAACTGAACTGTGGGTAAGTGATGGCCATCTTCACAGGGAAGGACAGAAGTCTCATTATTGAAGGTCATCTCATAGTCATTTTTAACAGCTGTGAATTGTTTGTTAGCGATCTTCAGAGTACCCTTTGAAAAATAATACACCTGCAAAAGAGGCCAAGTCAGGGAATGCTACTCAGTCCATCAAAACCCGCCCCACGATGCAGCCTTCCAACTGTGCTCACGGCTCTCACTGTTCAGCTCGTCAGCTCTGACTCAACACTGTCTTACCTTGTTCACTTCAATAAGGGGAAAGAACTTGTCCACCTGCTCATTGAAAGCGGTAGCTCTGATTTCACCCTGCAGAAGCACAAGGGAGAGCACATTAGAACTGCGCTGCTAGGCCCTTGCTCTCAACAGCGAGAGCAGGTCATTTTGACAACATCCTTGGAGCTACAGTCCAAGTGTAAAGAGACCCTCACAGGGCTGCAGACATTCCAGAAACCCACATCTAGTTACACTTTCAAGTTATCAGTTCTGATAAAACAAGAGAAGCTCAGCCACCTGAGCCCATAGCTGTAACTTAACCATCTAAGTTAAAACATAAAATAAGGACGCTTGCAAGATGATCTGGTAGATAAAGGTGCTTACTATGCAAACCTGGCCGCCCCAGTTCAATCCCCGGAACCCACGTAAATGTAGAAGACAATCACCCCACCAAGTTGTTCTCCAGCCTTTGCACATGTATGCGTGCACACACACTAAAATAATTCTTACATTTTATCAAAACATTTTTAGAAGGAATAGCTTAATGTTCTGACAATGAAAACGTAAGGTTCTGGGCCCTGAGTGACGGGCTGGAAGCCCACAGGAGTGTGTGCTGAACTCCAATGATTCAGCAGTCCTCCTCACGCCTGCAACCTAAGTGACGGCTTACTTCACAGTAAGGAGCTGGTGCCAAAAATGTTCCAACGAGTCATGCTTTCAAGCTGATTTCACTGTTACTTTTCTGTCAGGCAATATGTTACAGATGGATAAGAAACTTCACTAAATGGCTAAACTCTTACCCAGACAAGCTGCAGGAAATTGGTTTCTGACGCTGAATCTGCCATCAGTTAAGATGTCTGCCATGCTACACCATAACAAGAGGAAGAAGAGGGGGAGAGACCGCCAGAGCTTTGACCTCACCAGCATCACAGTTTGTTTTATGCGTGAGGGTGTTTTGCCAGCATGCGTATATATATATATGCACCACTCGAGTGCCTGATGCCCGAGGGAGACCAGGAGAGATACTGGATCACTGAAACTGGAGTCACAGATGGTTATGAGCCACTGTGTTGGTGCTGAGAATTGAACCCAGGTCCTCTCAAAGAACAGCCAATGCTCTTAACCAATGAGCCATCTCTCTGGCCCCTGCATTTTGCTTTAAGGAAAGCCTCGTGAGTATAAATGGCAGACTAGTTAAGGCCGAGTAGCTGCTGCCTGCTTCTGCTGGAGGCAAACGCCCTGCTCTGCAGGTACCACCCCAGGGCTTCAACTGTGCCCCCAGCAATGTAACAGGAGCAGTGCGGTCTCTGCCGACGGAGGCTATTGACAGTGACTGAACTGCACTGGTACTGGTGCTTCCCTTCAGGGGCATTTTATCTGATGTCGGGCCCTGTGCCCCAGATAGCATCAAAGGTCTCCAACAGAAGGAAAGCCACAATGACCACCATGTTCCTCAGAGCTGAGCCCCCAGTCAAGGAGGCCAGCAGCTTCCCAAATGGAATGGCGCATACTCACGCTTTCATCCACAAGTTCTATAGAGAAAAGCTTTCCTTCCCCCCGGGAATTGCTCCAGGTCCGGATCTGACTTTTGTTGGTGACACGGGCACAAATAGTCCACCTAGAAACCACACAGGTAACATCAGTGTTTGGAGTCTCTCTCACGTGGAATAAAGATAAGCAGGAAATCATCTTCCCGTGGCCTTTCTTCTCTTCTGCAGTCTGTCAATGCTAGCTGTATTTTAATCCAGCTAATTAAAACCCCAAGATGACAAACAGGTTTGACAGTTTACAGAATAAGCAAACAGTAAAATATACCAGGTAGTTTAACACTAACTCATTCTCCTGTCAAATAAGTAAATTTATAAGCCCTCTCCCTTCCTCAAAAAACATCACCAAGGCAACAATATCCCTTTAATGAAAGGTTCCAAGGGAAAAAATGCAGTTATACTAGCAATTATAGCTTGCAACTATTTTCAATTACAGGAGCTGACACAATCACTATCCAATGCCTGCCACGTTTCTAATGCATCCCAAATACAAACACAAGGCTACAAAGCATGCTACTCATGGGCCACCGAAAGAAAGCACCCCAAAATGGTATGACCCGAGAGACAGGCTACTATAAAAGGAGTCCCCAGACCCAAAACACTGGCCTTGTGCCTATCCTGAAAACAAAAGTTGGACACACTGGTTTTCTTACTTAGAATTTGACAGGGGAAATTATCTCCCCTATTTTACCAAGCATTGCAGGATAAATAAGAACATAGCTTAAAGAATCCTAGAGGAAAAAAAAGCCCACTAATGTTCAATGTTTTAATTAATTTTTAATGGAAAAAAGTAATATCAAAGAAATCCATGTCTATGGCATATTAATGCGGTTAATACAAATAGGACAGATTATCTTGGCCAAATTAAACCACAGTAACAATTTTGGACTAAAAGTCATCTATTTATAGGAGATGAAATGTGAATTAGCGTGCGCGCGTGCACACACACAAACATATGCAATCTTTTTATTCTTAAGCCTACCAAATAACTCTTTAAGCAGTAAATAATTTTAAGCTCTAAAATTTAAAAAATAGTGAAACCTCTATAGGCTATGGCAGAAAGCAGTTTTTGTCATTCTTTCTGATACAAGTACTAAAGGCGGTCATAATTTGTATCCTTAGAAAAGTAAGAAGCACATCCTGTGAGGCGGTGACCCCGAGTTTACATATAAGTCACATATGAGCACACAGTGACATCCCAGACCATTTGGAAGGAGCCTCACGCAGGTCCTGACCAACAACTCACTTGGATTGGTAGGGGGTGAGGCTGGCGATGGGCACCACCTTGGACTGTGTCCCACCTGAAGGTTGCAGCAGGCCAGTTCCGGCAGGTTTTCCAAAGGGCTTTGAGGCACCATAAGCCTTAGCTGCAGCGGAGCCTACATAAACACACAGAAAAGGGGCCATCACTTCCATTTTATTTCTCGAAGCGTGGGTGCACACACCACGGCACGCATCTGGAGGTCAGACGATAATCTCAAAAACCCCAACTTTGGTGAGACAGGTTCCCTGTGTTGCCAGGTTAGTTCCAAGGACTGTCCTGTCTCCACCTCTGCCCTCCTAAAGGCACTGTCATTAGAGACTCTCTGACTACTACATCTGGCTTTTATGTGGGTTCTGAGGATCTGAACTCAGATCCCCATGGTTGTATAGCAAATTTTTTATTCACCAAGCCATCTCTCCTGCCAGACAACCATTTTTTGTTTTGTTTTGTTTTTTTGTTTTTTGAGATAGGGTTTCTCTGTGTAGCCCTGGCTGTCCTGGAACTCACTCTGTAGACCAGGCTGGCCTCCAACTCAGAAATCCACCTGCCTCTGCCTCCCAAATGCTGGGATTAAAGGCGTGCGCCACCACCGTCCGGCCCCCTCCTTTTTTAAAAAATATTTGTTTATTTTTATTTATGAGTACACTGTAGCTGTCTTCAGACACATACCAGAAGAGGGCATCAGATCCCTTTACAGATGGTTGTGAGCCACCATGTGGTTGCTGGGAATTGAACTCAGGACCTCTGGAAGAGCAGTCAGCACTCTTTTTTTTTTTTAAAGATTTATTTATTTATTGTATGTGTGTGAGTACACTCTAGCTGTTTTCAGACATCCCCAGAAGAGGGCATCAGATCATACTGTAGATGGTTATGAGGCATCATGTGGTTGCTGGGAATTGAACTCAGGACCTTCATAAGAGCAGCAGTCAGTGCTCTTAACTGCTGAGCAGCCCCCCAGACAACCATTTTTTATTTAACTTTTATAAGTTTAAAATTAATTCTCATTATGAAGATGCCACAGGAAAGCTAGGAGCTAAGGAGCCAGCGAAGGACACTGATCACCAGTGTATGATCTCACCCTGTGCAGACAGGGTAGGAAATCCAGGATGAAATCAACAGGGGGCGTTCAGCTGGATCAGAGACTAAGTCAGTTTTTGGTCAAACAGGGAGCCTAGTACTATAATCTCCTTGCTTCCCTTTGTCCAAGCTACACAGCTGTTCTCCACATGCCAAGAGCACAAATCAAGAGCCTATTGGCAAGTGAGAGCCTTTATATGTACACTGTTTATCTATAAAGCTTCAACTTTCAATATACCAAATTCTAATTTCAAAAATCTACCACCTTTACACCAAAATGCTTTTCAAAAAGATTTTATTTTTTACTCATGTGTACGTGTGTCTGTGTGCCATGCGTGTGGGTGCCTCAGAGGTTCTAAGATCCCCTGGAGCTGGAGCTACAGGTGGTTGTGAGCCATCTGGCATGGATGCTGGAGTCAACCTCAGGGCCTTAGGAAAGCAGTACATGCTTACCTACTGAGTCACCTCATCTCTCCACCCCCACCCCAAGCCCCTTGAGTCAGGGTTTCACTAGGTAGCCATGGCTGGCTCAAGTGCTAGGCTGAAAGTAAGTACCATTATGCTTGGCTTTTTAAGATTTTATTTTTATAATCAGGCATGGCGGCAAAAACCTTTAACTCCGACACTCAGGAGTCAGAGGAAGGCAGATATTTGAGTTCAAGGCCAGCCTGGACTACACAGAGAACCTTGTCTTAATAAACAAACCAATGATTTAAAAAATGTATTGTTATAACATATGCACATGTGTTTGACGTATATATGGGGATGTGGGTATATGACAGCCAGAGAATAACTTTGTGAAGTAGATTCTTTCCTTTCACCGTGGGACCTTGGAGAGTCAATAATAGGGTCGGCAGGCATTTTAGCAGCTCAGCTATCATGTGGGCCACCAAACTTCTTTTTTAAAAAAAAAAACCAAAAAACCAAAAAACCAAAAAACAAAACCCAAAAAACTAGAAGTTGGTTAAAGAGAAGGAATCCATGTAATTAAAACAGAAAAGCAGAGTTGAAGAGGAAGGAGGGAAGGCAAGTGTGATGCGGTAAGAAAATCAAGAAACAAAACTCTAGAAGTAAATCTAGTCGTGTTCCACAGATCACAAGGTTCAAGGATGGTGTCCCAGAAGAGGGTTCTAAAACAAAGCCCAGGAAAAAAACAAAATGATCCCATCAAGATCTGCTACAGAGAAAGCTGGGGTGAGGGCGGGGAGAGGGGACAGGCCCTGTAATCTTGAGTCCCTGGGCAGCATAACAGAGCTGTGCCTGATGGCACATGCATGGGTGTAGGTCAGCCAACCCCAAGGGCACGAGAGCAGAACTTTGCTGGCTGCAGCATTGGATAAGCTAGCCAGGTCATTGCTGGAGTGCTTGCCCTGGGGGCAGAGGTGCTGACCATGCCATCTCAGTTACCACCCAGACCCAATTTCAGGTCTTTGAGTTGGTCCTCGCCAACATCTACTCTAATCAATGAACCTCTGGAGCATGTGAAGGGATCTCCATGATACAGGACAACAATAGGATAACTGAGAGGAGTCCCAGTGGGGATCTAGTATTGATGGTATAGCAGAAGCCAGAGGACTCAAACAAGACCAACAAGTTCCCTGCAACGAAGTGAAGACATGTAGACAAAAGGGTGCACTCTGGGACACAATGTCATACACTATAGCTTCCACAATCAGATTATTTTTCTTTCAGCAGAGAGGTTGCAAGGGTGGAGGGCAGATACTAGGGAACAGGGAAATGAGTGGAAGCGGGGTGCATGATGTAAAATTTACAAAGAACCAATCAGTTAGGAAAGAGAGATGAAAACATAGAAGCCATGGCCCTGGCACTCTGGAGGCAGGTGGGTCTCCATGCCAAAGGTAATGCTCTGTCTAGAGAGATGATAAAACCCCATGAGACCTATAAAGTAAAAACGAGCAGCTACCAGATGGAGTGCTGACTAAGAGGGGTGTATCTTTGGGTCAGGGACAGTGCATTTTAACTACATTTATAAAAAAATACTCTACAGTAACTGGAATTATTCTTTGCAATTCTACTATGAATGGAATTTTTGTTCTTGTTGTTTGTTTTTTTGAGACAGTATCATGTAATCCAAACTAGCCTTGAACCTGCTAAATACTAGATGATGACCTTCAACTTCTGATTCCCCTGCCTCCACGTGCCAAGTGCTGGCCTAGGCTACTCTGCTTGACTCATGAAGAGAATTTTGAAACTGATCAGTCTCAGTAAATCTCAAACATTGTTTCAATCTTGACCTATAACTTCCATCTCTTCCGTCCCATCTTACCCATTCCCAAGCTTCCATTCTGCGGCTGGGGCTTGCTGGCTGGTGGGGTCGCTGCGGAGGCTGGGGAAGGGACTGCTTGCTGCTGCTGCTGCTGCTGCTGCCCATGTCCTGGAGAACAAAACAGGACAATTCAGTGCAAACCCAGTCAAGAGATTTCAACACCAGCAGTAAATACCTTAGGAAAGCCCACCTTTAGCTCTTAGAGGAGCAGAATGCACCAGGATGCACACCCTGTGTCTGGAAAGGGCTCACTTTTTCATCTGCGTATGGTAAAGGTTGGTTCCATTTACCTTTCAACTGTTTAGAATTGACAGCTTTCAGTTTTAATGAGGTTGTCCCTGAAGCCTTGCCCATTTCTCCTTCAAGAACCTGCAGTGAAGTCACTGGGCTGAATCTGTGCTACTACCACTATTTCCATAGCAACAAATCGATGTCATCAACAGGACGGTGTGTTCATGGCAGGATCCATCAGAGGAGAAAGCAGGGTGGTAAGGAAAACCTAAAAGCAGTTCAATTGTCTCTCAAGTGCTTTGGCTTCAAAGGAAAAGGAGACATTTAGAAAGGATTCTACCCTTTCCCCCAAACAAAGCAACCTTATTTTGCAACTGACAGCTGGTGGAAAATATGAGTTGAAAGAGTCTCAGGTACCGTGAAGTGCTAGTGAACTGTCACAGCAGGGAGAGATGAGAACAGAGTTCAGAAGCAGCCGTGTCAAGGCAACAGGGAGATAAAAGGGAGGGGAAACGAGCACGTCTCTCAAGCAGAAAATAAGAAGCGCCTCACGGTCAGAGTATGTATTTGCCCTTCACCCTTTATACAAATGTTTACCAAGTTGAAGAATGTTAACATTGTAAACTGCCTACCATTATGCTTTAAAATAACGAGTTTATGGGGTTTGATTTCATTTCTGTGATTGGCTCTGAAGGCTGAAGCCAGCCTCATTTGGGCTGCTCACCTAGAGCGCTCGCAGATTACAAAGGCAGCTAAAAAAAATATGTCCCAGAGCTCCTGAAACACTAAAAATGGCGTGCACAGGCAGGAAATTTCCCTCGCCACTGAGGCTCTCCCTTCTCCAACTGTAAGTTCTAACTCCTGCTGGGCTTCCTGAGGTCCTAACTCACTGGCCATGTTACATAACCATGTAATTCATTTTTGGCAAAATTACTCTCAGGTACCTCAGGGAAATGAGATGGAATTTTGTTGGTGGAGACAAATACATTTAGCATAAAGTTTAAAAGATTAAATAGAATTGATTATGTTTTGGTTCTTCCTATAGAGGGCACAGGCTACTGACAAAGAACCCCTGTTTACAGCTTAGCATTTCCGCTATCAATGAACTCAGTCACCCAGCCCAGTTTTAGTCTTATGTGAAGCTTTTTTAAAATCAGCAAGAGAAAAGTAAGTTGCTCAGTAAATAACATTGAAGGAAAGTAGTTAGAAAAGGACATACATTTACCTGCTTCATAAGACACATTTTAAAAAGTAACCTATCTTCCAGCTAAATGTTTCCCTTCTTTAAAAAGAATGTGCATTTGCTGGTGTGTGCGCCTCATGAATGTGCTTACACTTATGTAGAGGTCAGAGAACATTCTGAGGGAGTCAGCTCTCCTCCCACCAGAGTCCTATGGATAGCACAAAGGCATCAGGACAAATGCCTTTACCTGCTAAGCCATTCCTGAGTCTCTCCTTTTCTACAGTCTCCAAATTACCCAAAGTAGGAGCCTCATTCTCAGAACCGTTTCTGCTGCTGCATGTCTGATTGAACTGGACATGGTCACTGGACACACACTTAATCTCTATAAAAAGATAACTGAGGATCGAGGAGATGGCTCTGTTGGTAGAGAAAGCATTAAGACCTGAGTTTAGTCCCGACATGGGGCGAGTGTGCTGGAGAGGTGAGGACGGACTAGGTAGGGAGCAGAGACAGGCAGACCTCAGGCCTCAATAGCCAGGCAGTCCAACCGAAGAGCTCCAGGTTCAGTAAGAAAGCCTATAAACAGAAGACACTTGACATGGATTTTTTTGGGGGTAGGGGTTCAAGACAGGGTTTTTCTGTGTAGCCCCAGCTGTCCTGGAACTCACTCTGTAGACCAGGCCGGCCTCCAACTCAGAAATCTGCCTGCCTCTGCCTCCCAAGTGCTGGGATTAAAGGCGTGCACCACCACCACCCAGTTTGACATGGATTTTTGGCTCCCCCGATCCCACACGTACGCAGACATACACACAAGGACAACCAACCCTTGGAAGGGATGTGGGACGTCAAAGACAGAAAGTAAAATAGAGTAACCAGAGGCAGACAGAAGTAGGAACTGGAGTGTTGAATGCACCGCAGCTTCACTTGGGGGAAGATTAAACAATGCACCTGATTTAAAGTCACTATGCTGTGCCTGTAAAAATGGTAAATGGCCTACTGCGGTAGTACCTGCTCGTAGCCACAGCCACCCAGGAGGCCGAGCCAAAAGAATCATTTGAAGCTGGAGGTCAGGGCCAGCACAGGTTACGTAGACAGATCCCCATCTCAAAGTTAAAGAGTATTGTATATTTTACTACAATTAAAAAAAAATACAACACATGTAGCTATTCTAACATATAATTTTCAATTTTTCTATGAATTACAGTTATAATTTGTAGTTGAACATAATACAATGATATGTCTCCAACAGATAATCTGAGGCTGGCGGTGTAGCTCATTTGGTAGAGTACCCGCCTAGCAATCGCTAAGTCCCGGTAGTTCTTTGCCTGTATCTCAGAGCTCAGGGAGCAGAGGTAGGAAGCAGACCAGGAATTCAAGGTGCTCCTCCTCAGCTACCGAGGAATGTGAGGCCAGCCTGGGATGGCTGAGACACAAAGAAACAGCAACTACTGTTTGGAATGTCCACTCTGGACCAGGAACAAGAGTTAAGTGCATTATTCTAGTAACTGTCCACACGATGATGGAAACAGTCCTACATCTTTAACATAGCTGAGAAGAGAAAGCCTGGTATTACTCAGCTCTGGCTGGCTAAGTTCATGGACTTCATCATCATGCAGTTAATTTGTAAACAACCAATCCTGGCAGCGATAACTCTAATTATATAGAACATAAGATGTGGTAATTAGGAAAAGCTACTAATCCACTTAATAGAGTAACCTTTATCTCTCGCAAATCTGGTACAAGAGACAGTCCCAAATCAAATGATGGCAAGAATTCCAGAGCATTGTAAATAGCAGCAATTGCCCTTCAATTAACGCGGTGTGACGCAGCAGCTGCCCACAAGACCTCAAGTCAATCAGTCTACAGCTAAGGACAAATCTTTCTAAAGCCAAAACTCTTCTGTAAAGCAGTAATGTAGGCTCCATTTATAATAACCTGTTTTTGGGCCACCTGTAAATCAAGCCATCCCAGGAAGCTAGGTTGTAATTCTTAGGCTCTGCTGGCTACACACTGGCAGGGAGACAGGAGGGAACTAGATTACCACAAGCTCCGCCCCTCGGCGACATGCTCATAGCTATCCCTTTACTGTCTATTACAGCGAGTGAGCTCTGGGCAGAGAAGAATTCACAAACAAGCCCACCAACTTCCCAGGCAAGCATCTTCTTATCAAACACAAAGAATAAATCAACAGGGCCTGCCATGGTGGTGCACACCTTTAAGTCGCACAAGAGAGGCAGAGGCAGGCGGATCTCTGCCAGGAGTTCCATGCCAGCCAGGTCTGTACACTTGTAGGACCAACAAAGCTACAAGGTGAGGCCCTGTCTCAACTCCCAAACCACTGAAAACAAGTAAGACAACATGGATCAATATAGATCCATATCATATTTCTAAGTTCCTACTGACAGAAAATGGACACAATTAGGGTGGGTATAATTCCAATATGAATAATAAGTGTAGTATACAGTACTTGGTTTAAGTCAGTCTGAGCAAGCTATTATCACCAATAGCACAGATGAACAGGACAGACAGACGCACACACACAATTGCAAGTGTGAGGGATTTAAAGGCACCATCTCTAGAGTATATGTAGCATGAACTGTCTGTAGTTTTATTTCGCACTTTGAATCATCCATCTATCTTTGCTCAATATGGCAGCAGTAATAAAATGTACATTTGCATTTCAATGCATGCTGGAATTCCTACTGGTCTGGGCTGCATTTGTTCACTAATTCTAGTGGTCTTCTGAGATGTTAAGAGGTTCTGGATTAAGTTCCAGAGGACATAAACCTAACTTTGGTTCTCGGCCTACTCTGAAGCCTTTGCTGTGGTGAAAGGCACTGTTCTGCAACAGTCTCTGCAGCCAGGACATTCCCATGGTGGCCTAAGTACCAAAAAAAAAAAAAAAAAAGACAGAGCTCATATCTGAGCCAAAGGATGTACTCCCTATTTTTTAAAGAACTTATAGAAATCGAGAAGAACAAACAAACAAACAAACAAACAGCACATAACAGGCCAACAACAGCCGGGCAGTGGTGGCACACGCCTTCAATCCCAGCACTTGGGAGGCAGAGGCAGGTGGATTTCTGAGTTCAAGGCCAGCCTGGTCTACAGAGTAAGTTCCAGGACAACCAGGGCTACACAGAGAAACCCTGTCTCAAACAAAACAAAACAAAACAAAACAACAAACAAAAAAATGGGCCAACAACAACAATAATAACAGCAAGTCCACTTCAGAGGCCAAAAAAACAAAAGCAAAGGGGCTCTTAAACACTTAAAAGGACAGACCTCACTCGGAATACACACTATAGCCATGATACTGCTTTTTATCCCCAATTCTTAAAGACACAAAAGATGGGCTGCTGGCATGGCTGGGAGGAGACCAGCATGCTCAGGCATTGCTGGGGGATGCTGCAGCAAGCAGAGGAGAGTATCTAATGGTGTCTGCCAACCACAGGCACATTCCCAGTTAACCCAGCAATCACTTCTGGCGAAAAAGCCCCCTCTGCCCACACACTGGTCTACCCAGGAGGTAACTCACTGCAGTTTGGTATCTTTTTTCCTTCTTGCAGTGCTGGGGTTCAAATCAGGATCAAGCACACATTTAACAGTCAGAGCATGGATACAAAAGGGCCTAACCACAGAGTTGGTTAAACAAACAACAGAACAGCCACACCAGAACTGCTGAGGGAGGCAGAGGGGAGAGGAGGGGAGGGGAAGAGGAAGAAGTAGGGAGGGAGAAGCTATAATCCCAGCATTCCGGATGCGGGAACAAGTTTCAGTCTCATTCAGGGCAAAAGGTAAGACTTTATTTCACAAAAATAAATATTTTTTTTAAAAGAGGAAAGAAAAAAGACAGTGTAGAGAACTAGCTATCTTTTATGTAAACCGTGTGGGATACGGGAGGAGCATTTGCATTTGGTTACTTGGTGAATAGCTCTGGTAGGATAAAGAAACCTTAAAATGTGTTATCTATAAAGGGCAGTAGTGGGTGCACCATGCAGTGGGTAGGAGTCCACCCACTGCACATTGTAAGTTTTGATTACAGAGTCATGCAGCAATACTCAAAAATTAAAACAAACATTAATGCTTGTTAAAGAAACAGGGCTGCAGAGATGATGGCTCAGTGGTTAAGAGCACAGTGCCCATATGGAGGCTCACAGCCATCTCCTCCTCCAATTCCAGGGGAGCCAACGCCCTCTTCTGGCCTCCAAGAGCACTGTATGTACATGGTATGCTTACATATGCCCACAAAACACTCATACAAGGAAAAATGTTATAAAAATCAGATATATGATCATCTTAAGATTCTTTCATTTTTGGAAACAGGGTTTCTCTGTGTAGCCCTGGCTGTTCTGGAACTTTCTCTGCAGACCAGGTTGTCCTCCAACTCAGAGATCTGCCTGCCTCTGCCTCCTTAGTGCTGGAATTAAAGGTGTGCAACACACACATTATACATATATCCTTTTTTTAAAGCTTTTTGTTAAGTTTTTTGTTAAGCTTCAACTAACAAACTACATAGTTTTATAGGCAAACACGATAGTTAAAAATATCAATATGAAATAAATAATAGATACACAAGTATACATATATAACATCCTGCAATAGATTCATACACACAATTTATATACTTAAATCCAATTTTCACAATAACAAAAAGCTTTTAAATAAAGACTTCTGGATACATCAGAAACATACCCTGAATATCCCAAATGACAGTTTTCATTTCTTTGTCTAAGATTCATTAGTGTGTGCAAGTGTCCAAATTTGTATAAAGGTTCTTCTCTCTATCACTTCCTGCTTACACCCACCCACCCCAAGGCTTAGTGACCATGGTAAAAAGGGAAGTGGGGTGGGGAACTGTAAAAATAAGGGGTCAGGAAAGATCTGAACAAAACAGTGCCCTCTGGACAAGACGGCCTCTGCCCTCATCAACTCCTAGTGGCTATGGCTGCCTACACAAAACCATGCCAGGGATGATTCTAATGCGGAGGTGGGACAGGCCCGAGAGACTGTATTAAAGGAGAAGCTGTAGAGAGCTGATGGATTCTAAAGTAGGGGGAATTGACTTCCTTTATGGATATGGGCCCTGGTGGGTCAGCCATGCTTTAGTGAATGGTCCCACACCCATGAGTATATGTGGACAGCATAAACTGGACCTGGTAAGTCAATAAAAAAAAACCCAAAAAGCTAAAAAACAGTCCCCGGTCCACCCGTCCACCATAGTGGCTGCTCATGGTCGGGAGCCATCTGGCACTTCAGGCAGGAAGACAGTGGCTGCAAAGAGGACAAGAGTCTCTGGAATTGATCAACTCTAGGCTCCACTTGTTATGAAAAGTGGAGGGTACCCGCTGGGATAGAAGCAGACTCTGAAGATGATCCGGACAGGATTAAGGATGAAGATCATCTGAGAAAGTCTGAAACATAATACTATGCATGCTGGTCCAAACTGGTGCCCATCACTACATTGGCAGTAAGTGAATTGGGTACAACATTCAGAAAACAGAAAGCACTAGAGTACGCACACTGGCTATCATCAACCAGGCGACTCTGGCAGTAAAGGAAACAAAAAGTTATTTAACAAAGCTTCCTAGAGCATGCTTAAAAAAAAAAAAGCCAGACATGGGGGTGGGAGGGTGGAGTAGGGGAGTGTGCTTTTAATCCCAGCACTTGGGAGGCAGAGGCAGGTGGATTTGTGAGTTCGAGGTCAGTCTGGTCTACAGAGTGAGTTCCAGGACAGCCAGGGCTACACAGAGAAACCCTGTCTCAAAAAAACACTGGGGAGAGAGGAAGTGGATCTGAGAGCAAGTCAGGGAGAGTGGGGGGTTGAAGGTCAGGGCTATTAAATGACGCCAGTAGGAAAGATGGGCCCGACCAAAGAAAATGCTGTAACATGGCAAGGATGAACAAATAAACGCAGGTTTTAAATATTATTTAAATAATAGCTGGGTGTTGGTTGCCTCAAAGGTGTTATCCAAACAAAACTAAAGCACGAGTGGCCGGGATTTAGGGACAGCTGGGACTAGAGTGAGACATTGCTTTAAAAACGCAATGGATGCACGCTACTCATTAATCAAAGTAACTGGAGTTTGAGGGAGGGAGGCCGTGAATTTAAAGTCAAGTCTGGAAGTTGGGCCTGGGCAGCACACATCAATAAACCCAGCCCGCAAGGCCTGAAGCAAGAAGGCTGAAGTGGGAACCATCTCAAAACAAAACACAGCACGGTCTCTTACAAACAAAACACCAGCAACGCATTGTCAGCTTCATGACAGATAGGCTGACAGGCATACCACAAAGATTGGGAAGGAGAAACAGGATTCGTGCACAACTTGACACAGCTGAGTCTAGTGACAGGCTCAAAACATGAACACTGCAAACGCCACAGCACAGCCAGAGTGACAGGGTTGCAGCAATAAACCAACAGAGACAGGAAGAAACTCAGAAAGCAGGGACGGCGGCCAGAAGCACCGTAAGAGAAACATTAACCCAGAGTTACAGTCTGAGGGTCCAGTATCCCTCTCCCAACTGACAAGAGGAAACCAGGAAGAATGTATTGACCAAAAGGTATCATAATCTGAAGCGCAAACAGAACACTCTAAGTCACCAGAATCCGAGACACGTTGAGAATTTAATAGAAGTTGAGACATCAAACACACGTTTGATCCTAGGGGGATTAAATTATCAGTAACAGAAAAGATCTTTACAAAGTCTCTGTATTTATAAACCAAATACACTTGCATCAGAACTGTTGTCTGAGCCAGAGGCCGTGGCACAGCAGTGGCTGAGGCAGCAGGATCAAGTCTGGAGAAACCCCTGGGTCCAGGGAGCACTAGTGAATTCAAGTCAACATTAAGTAAGAGCCGGGCGGTGGTGGCTCACGCCTTTAATCCCAGCACTTGGGAGGCAGAGGCAGGCAGATTTCTGGGTTCGAGGCCAGCCTAGTCTACAGAGTAAGTTCCAGGACAGCCAGAGCTACACAGAGAAACTCTGTCTCAAAAAAACAAACAAATTAAAAAAACAAAACAACAAAAAATTAAGTAAGAAAGAGGGATTCTACAGGAACCTAGAACATGCAGAAGTGAATGTTCTCTAGACACCCTGCAAGGTCATTACTACTAAAATACCAAAACCAAACTGACTCAGGGGGCTGAAGAGATCGCTCAGTGGCTAAGAGCCTCCACTGCTCTTGCAGAGGACCCGAGTTCAGTTCTCAGCATCAGGTAGTTCGCCAGCCTGTAATGTACCAGAGACTCTAAACATTTCTGTCCTCCAGGCATAGACAGACATAAACATAATTATAAATAAAAATAAATCTTAGAAAAAAAAAGACATCTCTCATGGACAGACATGCAAAAAATACTGAACGAAATCTAATCTGGTAGACTCAGCAAAGCAAATCCAAATATGTGAAAAGGATAATACAATGCAAATCCAGACTTATCCCAGAAGCCCCAGGTTGCTTTAGCATCCAAAAAAAAAAAAAAAATCATCATAATTCACCATATTAGCTAACCCAAATAGAAAAGGCATTTGATTATTAACAGATACAGGAAAAGCATTTGACAAAATTCACCATTCATTCTTAATAAAAATGTTAACAAATGAGAAAGAAGTAAAATTTCCTCAACCTGATGAGTGGGAACCCACTGGCTGGGAGAAACCCCAGCACCCAGGCAGAGGCCAGACTGGGCTGGTGTGAGAACCAATGGTAAGAGGCACCCAGACACTTAATGATCCAAGCATCTCCATTCCTGCATCCATTCTTGCATCCCACAGGAGAGAACAGGTTCCTCAGAGTTGTCCTCTGACCTCCACATATGATATGATATGCACATATAGCACACACACACACACACTCACTCACACACTTAAATCCATAATTAAATTTCTGGGAGGAGGGGTTTGAGACAGGGTCTCACCCTGTGACACAGGCTAGCCTGAATGGAGTCAATGCTGACCTCAAAACTCTTCTGCCTCAGGCTCCAGAGTGTTGGGAAAAAAATCATAAGCCATGTCACCCAGTTTTAACGATATTTAACAGTATAAGGTTAAGGGCTGCCTGGAAAGAACAAGTCAAAGATCACACAGGTTAAATGGTTCTGTTTTGATCTGAGACTAGGTCTCGGGGTGTAGGCTGGCCTCAAACTTGCACAAGAAAATAATACTTTTGCCATTAAGATCAAGGTTGCTATTAACCACGGTGGCACATATTCGGGAAGTAGAGGCAAGAAGATCAGTAGTACAAGGTCATCCTCAGCTACGCTGGGGTTTGAGGCCAGCCAAGGCAGCACTGTGAGCCAGGTGTGGTGGAACACATCTCTAACCCCACCACTCAGGAGGCTGAAACAGGAAGTTCAAGACCAACAAGAGCCACTTAAAAATAAAAAACATAAATAAACCAAACCAGTAAACAAAACCCTGTAAGAGAAAAGCTAAGAAAAGACACTTCCTGGGGCCAGGGAGGTGCTCAGTCCATAAGGAGCTTGCCATTCAAGCATGAGGACCCGAGTTCAGATCCCTGGGCTTCCAGGTCAGGAGGAGACCCTCTCTCTAGAAATAGAGAATCAAGAGAACTCACGACCTTGGTCTCTAGTCCCATGCACAATACAAGTATAAATATGTAAATGTGCGCGCGCGCGCACACACACACACACACACACACACACACACACACACACACACAGAGGAATGCACCTGGCTCTCTCACATTTCAGCCATCATATAAATCCTGCATTATCAGAACATTCTAGGTTCTAGTTTCAGTCAACTTTTACACAGAATGACCATCATACTCCTTCTATAATTTCTCCTGATTTCTCCATGTATCATTTCTTCAGTATTAACAAAAAGCAGAATAACCTGCTTTTTAGGTCCTCCCCAACCCACAATCAATGTTTTATCAAGACCATTAAGTCACAAAGTAGTGTTCTGGATCCAAAAAGCAATTATCTGATTGAGAGTTACAACCTATAAGGAGGATTTTTACCTTCATTATAGGGCACTGGATTCCCAATCTTTAATCCAACTTCTTCAGCAGATTTCACAACTTCCAAGTCCATCAAAATAACTACTCTCCTACAAAGACAGACATAGGTTAGAATTAAGAACTCTGCAGCCTTTCAGATGACTTACTAAGAAGTCTACTTTAACAGGGGTCTGGCTAAAACTGTATCTTTTACCAACTTTTTCCTCATTCTTTTTTTTTTTCCTTTTTCTTCGAGACAGGGTTTCTCTGTGTAGCCCTGGCTGTCCTGGAACTCACTCTGTAGACAAGGCTGGCCTCGAACTCAGAAATCCGCCTGCCTCTGCCTCCCAAGTGCTGGGATTGAAGGCATGTGCCACCACTGCCCAGCTTTTTCCTCATTCTTGACTAACTTGAGAAGTGTTAATTCCTAAGTAAATACTTCACTTATTCTTTCAAAAACATCACCAATGTTTTTGTCTTTAATTTATTATAGGGTTATTCATTTCCTATCTAGTTCCCTAATTAAAATTAAAATAGTAGACCTTGCTGTATGCCATCATCCTCATGGAGGCGCTGATACAATCTACATTATTAAATACAAAATCCTAAAACACAAAAAGATGACCTGTTTTCAGAAATATGTACTTAAGCCGAGCGGTAGTGGCGCACGCCTTCAATCCCAGCCCTTGGGAGGCAGAAGCAGGCAGATTTCTGAGTTCGAGGCCAGCCTGGTCTACAGAGTGAGTTCCAGGACAGCCAGGGCTACACAGAGAAACCCTGTCTTGAAAAAAACAAAAAACAAAAAAAAAGAAAAAGAAAAAAAGAAATATGTACTTATCCACATCATTACTTTTTCCCAGTGAAAAACAATTATAGCAATAGACATTTTAAAATTTTAATCATTGGGAGCTGAGAAATAGCGTAGTTGACAGAGCCCTGGGACTTGCTGGGCCATTGGTGTAGCATAACCAGCAAGTTCCAGGCCAATGTACCTATCTCAAACTGCAGGTACAGGTGTGTGTGCATGTGTGCACATACTCACACTCCTTCTGAAATGCTTGCATAGCTTTCTTCACATGGTCTATCTCGCCTGTGCTATCCGCTCCAGCTCAACTCACAATCCCAAGCTTGCTGCCCTCTAGCACAGCTGTTTTCTCTCAGTTCCTGGCACAGGCTACGCTTCCTTCTGCCACTAAGCCTACACATGGTCCTGACTGAATTTTCCCCCTCATTCTGCTTCATCTAATATGCACTTTTTAGCTCTTATCGCAAACTTGGAATTGAACCAGGGACTTATTCACGCTAGGCAAATGCTCTACCATAGAGCTATACTCCTCCAACTCTCATCTCAAATATCATTTCAAAAGACATTTTCTTGGTCTTATTTAGATCAGGTTTCTTTGTCCTCCTGCAGTTATGACTTCATTCCTTTGGAACACTTGTCTTCATTTTAAATTCTATATTAATTAGTGATTGTTTTCCTTCTCTCTGCTAGACTGCACTTTCAATAAAGGCAGGTAGCCAGCCACAGTGCTTAATTAAGCAACAGCCCAAAGATGTCATTCTATACATACTGGGACAAGATGCCTAACGTCATCTGCAGATAAAGAAGAACTACTGGTGACAGAAGACAGCTCAGGGGGAAAGTGCTTGGGCAAGCTGAGTGTGAGCACTGGCGTTCAGATGCCCAGAAGCCCAAATAAATGCAATATGGATGTGGCAACCCACCTGTAATTCCTTCTTTAAGAAAGCGGCTTTCCAGAGCAAGCTGGCTAGCAACCCATGCCATATCAGCAAGATCTGGGCTTGACTGAGACCCTGGCTCCATGAGTAACTCCCCAGCGAAAGGACAATGACTCCCGAATCTCGGGCTAGCATGTACAAATGTCAATGGACATACACACATGTACACACATGAAAACTGGGAGAAAATAAAAAGGATTGTAACCGAAAAATGTAATTTGAGGACTGAAGGCAGGGGAATGACAGGGAAAATGAAATGAGGTGGATCAAGGGAAAGCTGTACTAGCGGCAATGAGAAGGGTGGGTCAGGGTCAGGGTCAGGGTCAGGAGTATATGTGAGAAAAGAGAGGCAAAACAGGACCTATTGTCAGGCAATAATCTGAAGCTATGTGCACAGCTATATGAGGACTTAGTTCTACTGTGTTGTCTGTCTACTTTTATAAATGTTCAAAATCATGTAAAGTATAAAACATATTGAAAGTAGAGAAAGGAAGCTAAGAGGATTATTTTTTAAGGCAGGATTTATTATGTAAGAATGAAAGAACAGTTCAATATTAATCTGTTAAAAATAATTCATACTATTAAAGGATTAAAAAATAATTTGATTATATCAAGTTGTAGTAAAAGCTTTTCAAAACATCCAAGAGCCATTCCCATAAAACCCCAAGCAACTGAAGGACCAAAAAAAGTTGTGAGCATGATAAAGTACATGCACTTTACAAGATAAACTATGTTGAACACTGAAACCAAAGGCACTTCCCTTACTAGCCAGAAGAGAAAGCTACTTGCGGATATAGCACTGTCAACATCGTTGTAATGGTGCTAACTGATTCAGAAGCATGAAAAACAAAGAAGCAGGCCTGGAGAGATGGCTCAGTGGGTGTACGTGCTCAGTGCACAGGCCTCACACATGGGTTGGATCCCTGAAAGCTATAGAGGAAGGAGAGAATAAACCCTGAAAGGTGTCCTGTGATTTCCACATGTACATGGTTCATGCAGCACACATACCTCCCAATGAAAAAAAAAATTAAGTTAAATTATGTTATAGCATGCGTGCCTGCAAATAAATTACACATGTAAAAAGAAATTCAAAGAAACAAATGTCAAATAAATAATATAAATATCATAATAAAGAGATAATTGTCTAAAAAATTCAAGGCTTTAAATGGTAAGATATCATATTCTTGGATGAAAAGATCCAATGTCAAAATATATCAATTTAATGCAATTATATATATTCAGGAGACCTCTGCTTGGCTTTTGAACTTGATAGCACTCTTATAATTCATATGGAAGAAAAAAAAACATGAAAACTGCTGAACATTATAATATGTCACAGATGGTATTTTGGCAGCACATACTTTTTTTTTTCCAGTACATACTTCAAAGGGCTGTGAAAGATGTGTAGATCATCCATGCCTTGCTAGGGAGAAGGCGGATGGATGGGTATAGCTATTTGGGAAAATAATCTGGTAATCCCTCATTAGTTAAATCAACTTCTCTTCTGGATACATTTACCTTCAGCATCTATATCACCAGGATACCACTCCTAGCAGGATCTGTACATGGCTCAAGGTAGTATCTACATCTAATTGATATCCTCTTATATGCTTTAAGTTATCTCCAGATTACTTACACTATGAAGTGTTCAAAATCATACTTTTAAAAATTACCAGTGACACATGAATACAATCAGATGGGGGAGAGAAGAGTGGCAAATCCAGGATACCAGTATCTTCTATGCTGCCAACTATCAATTTTCCATAGTTATCAGAGAACTTTTTGGTTTGTTTTATCTTTTTTTTTTTTTTGGTTTTTCGAGACAGGGTTTCTCTGTGTAGCCCTGGCTGTCCTTGAACTCAGAAATCGGCCTGCCTCTGCCTCCTAAGTGCTGGGATTAAAGGAGTGGGCCACCACTGTCTGGCAGTTTGTTTCATCTTATGTGTTGCTTTTGGTAGAATCTCAATATAGTGAGATATGAAGCTGGTCTCATACTATAGTTGAGGATGACTTTGAACTTCTAATCCTCCTGTTTCCATCTCCCAAGTGGTGGGATTACAGGGTACACCACTATGGCCAGCAAGCATGCTGCCAACTGAACCACACCCTACCCTTATCAAAGAAATCTGTGCAAGCCTTAGTTAGCATCTTAAGACATAACACGTGCTTGCCTACCATGTGTAAGGCTCTAGGCTAAATGTCCAGCACTTATGTAAAAGAGCTAAAAACACTCACGACTCAGGGATGACTATGTAAGTCTTGTGCACAAAGCCCCGAATTCAATCCCCAGCACCGTGCACATCAGGCAGGCTTACTGAGGATCCCAGCTTGAGGTCATCCTTAGGTAAGTTAGAGGCCTTCGATAAACTGCATAAGATGAGACCCTTTCTCATAAACAAAGTAAATAAAAATAATTTAAAACTCCTAATCAAACGCTATGCCTTCCCATCACACTCAGAATGAGGATTTTAAGGACTGTACATTTGGAAAAACCCTAAGTTACATTCCATGCTCATGTCATATGTAAAAACAAACCTCACTGAAGTACAAAAATACAGTCTTAAGTTTGGTCAGAAAGCTTCTCCAGCACTATGATTCAGAGTCCATAGTGAAGAAAGTGGACAAATGCAAATACAGATTTGTACCACGAAATACCATATACAAACAAACCCAGTTAGAATAGATAAATATGTCAAACAGACAACAGAGGTAGCATGCCTGCTCTACTAAGAGCTTCTGTAAACAAAACAAAACAAAACAGGGGCTAGCAAGACGGCTCAGCAGGTAAGAGCACCGACCGCTCTTCCGAAGGTCGTGAGTTCAAATCCCAGCAACCACATGGTGGCTCACAACCACCCGTAATGAGATCTGATGCCCTCTTCTGGTGCGTCTGAAGACAGCTGCAGTGAAGTATGCTGGAGCGAGGGGGGTCGGAGCGAGTGGGGCCCGCAGAAGTCCTGAGATCAACAGCAGCCACACACATGATGGCTCATGGCCATCTGTACAGCTACAGTGTACTCATAAAATAAATAGAAATAAATCTTTAAAAACAAAACAAAACAAAAAACAAATAAAAATTAAAGGTCAAAGTATCAGGGGCTGGAGAGTTGGCTCAGAGGTTAAGAGCACTGGCTGCTCTTGCGGAGGACCTAGGTTTGATTCTCAGCACCCAAATAATGGTTCAGAACCATCTATAATTCCAGTTCCAGAGGATCCAATGTCGTCGTCTTTTTTTTTTTTTTAAGATTTATTTATTATTATTATATGTAAGTATACTGTAGCTGTCTCTAGACACAGCAGGAGAGGGCATCAGCTCTCATCATGGGTGGTTGTGAGCCACCATGTGGTTGCTGGGATTTGAATTCAGGACCTTCGGAAGAGCAGTCAGTGTTCTTAACCACTGAGCCATCTCTCCAGCACCCCTCCCCAATGTCTTCTTGTGCTGCCCATGGATACAAGGCACACACATGGTACACAGACATATATGTAGCAGACTAAATCCCCATATATATAAATCTTTTTAAAAAATGCATCTCAAATGTTTTTTAAAGAACAAAGTGGGGGCTGGAACGACAGTTCAGTGAATGAGAATGCCTGTGTAAGCGTGAGTTCGGATACCCAGCACCTGTCTGAAAAGTTAACTGTGGTGCCTGTTACCCAGTCTAGAAGGGTCAGAGGCAGGGTGGATGGGGCACTCTGGCCACCCGCCTAGCCAAAAAAACCAGTGATCTCTGGATCAGTGAGAGATTCGCAAGGGAATAAGGTAGAGAGCTACACAGGAAGACATCAGGGTTCTATGGGTATACAAAGGGGTGCGCACACACACACACACACACACACACACACACACACACATATTTTGTTTTTAATTTACAAACATTAAAATAGGCTCAGTGGGTAGAAACACCTGCTGTATAAGCCTGGTACCAGAGTTCAAGCCCTGACAAGCTGGAAGAGGACAACTAACTCCAAAGTAGTGCACCATGGCAAGTGCATGTGGGTGTACACGCTCTCCCACTACCATGTCCTAGCAGCCAGAAGCACTGCTTGTAGCACTCAAGAAAGCCCGAGTGAACGACACTGGATTCCCGGCAGGCAAGCTGGCAAGAAGATGCACCTTGACTATACAACGGCAGAACAAACATCAAGTCTGGCAGAGCTGTCCAGGACTGTTCATATTAATCATGTAGAGATAAGAGGAAATGGCACAGGAACAATTCAACACACAGGGTATGTGTATGAAATGAAAGGAACGAGGCACACAAAGGACAAAGAATCTGGCATACAAGAAAGCGGTAAGCAGGAGTGGTACTTCCCAGAAGGGAGTCATAAAGTAGACTGAATTCATTAAAACAAGAGCCAAAGATAAACTCAAAGAGTCGGCTCAAAACCCACGGAAAACAGGTCAAAACAACATTACCCATCTCACAGTTGACACTGTCAAGTTAACAGGATCTAGAAGCACAGCAGGCACGTCTCGGGGCATGCCTCTGAAGGGTCTTTAGACTAGGTTAAGTAAGGTGGAATGACACCGTCTATGGACTGAGGCCCCAGATGGAATGAAGAGGAGCAAGTGAGCTAAGCATCAGTGCTCATTGCTTCCGGCTTCCTGTCTGTGGCTGCAGTGTGACAGGGTGTGTCATGCTCTAGCTGTCAGGACGGACCACATCCTCAAACTGTGAACCGAAACAACCCCCTCTCAACATTGCTTTTACCAGGTATTTGGTCATACCAATGAGAAAGGTAACTAACACAACGCACAACACTTAAAAACATAAACACGGGGCTGGAGAGATGGCTCAGTGGTTAAGAGCACTGACTGCTCTACCGAAGGTCCTGAGTTGAAATCCCAGCAACCACATGGTGGCTCATAAACATCCTTAACAAGATCAGATGCCCTCTTCGGGTGTGTCTGAAGACAGCTACAGTGTACTTATATATAATAAATAAAAATCTTTAAAAACAAAACCAAAAACTTGAACACAAACTTTGTTTGTATGTGTGAGATTCTGAAGCTCACGGGTCAGTTATGCCGAGTGCCAGGTCTGCTGGCTAAGGGTGAGCACGAGTACCTGCTGTGGGAGCAGCAAAAGCCCCACAGATGGAAGGCAGCCAGGGCAGCAGGGACGGACTCAAACTGACAGAAGTGGGAGGCATAGAGAAAACCAGATTAATAGAGTGCTCCTTACTATGCAAGCCTGGGTTTCATCTCCTAGAGTGGAAGAGAGAACTAAGAATACAGAAGTCTACCATGCAGAAGTACTGCTAGGTCACACAGAAACATCACTCAAGTGTCTCTGGATGCTACACGGAGGGTGAGGGACGTATCGCTTCCTGATGATACGTATCTACAACAGCACTGTTGTTTTAGTATGTGCTCCGCCACTATGGCCCCTCACTGCACCAAGAAGTCACACTGAGTTCATGCAAAGAACTGACCTAACCATACAGTGCTTAGAAGGATCCCAAGGAATACACAATGCTAACTATAAATTTGAAATTCTCAAAGTATACTGGTTTCATTGGGATCAAATATGCACATTTTTAGATCACAGGTTCTTATGTCAGGGAGCAGACACAGGACGTGTGCTTGTGCACATGCATGTGGAGGCCAGAGGTCAACTTCAGGTGACAGTGCTAGGGAGCCACCCTCCTTGACTTTTCTTTTGTTTTGAGACAAATTCTCATGTAGCCCAGGCTGGCTTAGAGCTTACTATATACAAAGATGACCTTGCGTTTCATATCCTATTGATGACCAAAGAATACTGGGATTACAAACATGCATCAGATTTTTGGTGCTGCCAACCACACCCACAGCAGCGTGAACCTAGGAGGAAAGCACTTCACCAAAGGAGGTACATTACCAACCCCTGGCCCCTCTTTCTTTTTTTTCTTTTTGGTTTTTCGAGACAAGGTTTCTCTGTGTAGCCCTGGCTATCCTGGAACTCACTCTGTAGACCAGGCTGGCCTCGAACTCAGAAATCCACCTGCCTCTGCCTCCTTCCAAGCGCTGGGATTAAAGGCGTGCGCCACCACTGCCCGGCTCCCTCTTTCTTTTAAGCATTATTCATTTCTGGTGGAAACATGGACGTGCATGCACAAAGCTCAGAGGATCACTTCTGGAAAGTTGGTTCTCTTCTCCTTCCAATTGGGTCACGGCGATTGAACAAGGACCTCTCTCAGCTTGCAGGAAGCATTTTTACCCACTGACCCATCTACCTTATTTTGAAACAGTCATTCACTAAGACCTGGGTATTCCCAACTAGACCATGCTGGCAAACCAGGAAACCCCAAGGATCCACATATTGCTGACTCCTGCCCCTACTAGGATTATGAACTCTTGCCCCGTACCCGGCTTTTTAGATCAACTCAGATTTTCAAACTTGCCTGGCAAACAATTTATCAGAGCTACTATTATCTTCAGCCCACTAAGGATCAGAGTTTAACATTCTAAAACTTCCCTATAAGAATTGCTAAAAGGTGCCTGTAAAAGGTACTAATTAAAAGTACAAGGAGGTAGAGACAGTCTAACTTTATGAGTTCTAGACCAGGATACCCACTGAAGGAAGAGAAAGAAAAGAAGGAAAGAGAGAAAGAGGGCAGGCATAGACACAAACAAACAGGCAGCGTAGCCACAGAGACAAAGGTAAGCTATAGATGATGTGTAGGTAGCTGGAGTAAACAGTGACTATAAAGAACAGCATCAGGGCTGGGGTGGAACTCAGCGGGGCACTGTTTGCCTAGAGGTCCTCCTCCCCTCAGCTCTTCAACGAAACATGTCAGTTCAGGACAGACAGAAGAAACCAAAGCAAAACCACAGTAAAGAGACGCATGTGCACACATGTGCACACACATGCACACACATGCACACACGCACCCACACAAAGGTACTGGAGAAGAGATGGCTCAGTGGCTAAGAGCATTTGCTGCTCTTGCAGAGGACCCAACACCCACACAGCTGCTCACCACTACCCCTTTTAATTCCAGCACTCAGAAGGCAGAAACAGGCAGATCTGTTAGAGGACAGCCCAGTCTATATAATGAGTTCCGGCTAGCCAGGGCTACACAGTGAGATCTTGCCTCGAAAATATGATAAAAAAATTTAAAAATTAACACCAAGTGTAAACTTACCAATCAAATCTTAAATTGAATTTTATAAAAGATATTCAAAATTGACAACAGAAAGGCTAAATGCTAAAATTAGAATATAGACATAACAAGATACTATGAAATGAAAAAAAAAAGGTGTTTCAAAATATTCAGCTAGTAGGGCTGGGGAGATAGCTCAATGGTTAAGAGCACTGGATGCTCTTCCAAAGGACTCCAGTTCAATTCCCAGCACCATCACGGCAGCTCACAACTGTCTGTAATTCCAGTTCCAGAGGATTCAACACTCTCATACAAACATAAGTGTAAGCAAGGTACATAACATAAAATAAATAAATGCATGCATATGTAAATAAATACATGAACTGAAAAAGAAAACGTGTTTCAAAAAATACAGGTAATGGGACTGGAGAGCTGTCTCAATGGCTAAGAGCATTGCCTGCTCTTTTGGAGGTTCTGGGTTCAATTCCCAGCACCTACACCTACATGGCAGCTCACAACTGTCTCTAACTGTGGTCCTGTGGGATCTGATGTCCTCTTCTGGCATGCAGACGTACATGGAGACAAAACACCCTCATATATAAAATAAATTTTAAAAAAAGTTAAACATGCACGTGTAATACAACACATACTGGCATAACCTCCTCAGCACTGAAACTTTACCCTACTGATTCCCATGAGGTTTCAGTTGCACTCTATCACTGAAAATAAGACAATTAGAAAAAGGAATATATATATAAACCTCTCCCTAGAATAAAGTTTTCTTTTCTAAAAGTGCGACTTTTTTTTAGAAATGAGAACAACAGTTCTGTTCATGCTGTATTTCTAGCATGTAACATCTTGCAAGTACTTAACCATATTCTATATCAGCTCTCAACACATTTACTACCCAAGACTCGAGATCACACACATACAAAAAAGGACCCAGACTGGATAATCAAACGTTTCTTTTGTTGTAGTAAGCGACCTCTAGTACAGTAATGCTGAAGAAACCAGAAATAAGTAGAATTATACATTCTACTTTAATCTGTTCTCTGAGATTTCCAATTTCTTTCTTCTGTTATTTCTCCCTTGATGCCAAGGTTAGTCCGAGTTCAGCTGAAGCTCTTCTTCACTGCCTTGATTAAAAGCTCCTACCTGAACTTTCAACAGGTAGTTCCTGTTCTACAGTGCAAGCAAGTGGATGGATAAGGAAGCGCGTACCTTCCGTCTTTCAGGGTGTTGACGATGAACCGGTGGATCTGGCAGACACTGTTGCTGGCCAGCTGACCCCCCTCGACCAGGGCGTTCAGCTGCGTGGCTAGCATGAAAGCTGCAAAAGCAGAGAGAGGCTCAGTCTCCAAGCCCTTCCTTAACCTGAAAGCTCATCACAAGGAGAACACAGCTGTTTAAAAACTCCTCAGCCCTGCAGAGAGGACAGCAGCATCAATCCGCCCCGGGTCAAAAACTGAGGCTCTTCCTAAATGTTATCTGTTTCTCAAAGTCTCCAAATCTCTTTACTCTCATTCTAGTCTCTGAGGAAAAGACCTTTCTAGGTCTTTAGCCCTGAGACTAGAGACAACAGGCAAATATTCCAGAAAGGCCCCCATCTTCTTTTTAAAGCTTCCAGGACAGAAATAAAACTCCTGAAAAGGAAGGACAGGATAGCTCACCCATCATACCCACAAAATGTCAATACAATCCTCAGGGAAATTAATCAAAGAAAACATACGACACCAGTTAGAGAAAGTTAATTAAGCTGAATGACGGCTTTCCACTGTATCTAGTCTATTGTCAGAACGGCTCACTGCCAGTGGCAACTCTGCTTGAACAAAGCCCGCAGCCAGTGTGGGCTTCAGAGGCTCCAAACACTGCAATCAAAGGGTAGGGGGTGCCGCTGTTATTCAAGGATTCCCAAAGCCTAGATTTATTCATCATACTCACAGGAAAGTGTGTTCAACCCATCACTCATAAGCAGTCGATACCGGGGTGGACTATTCCCTGTAGTAATGGGACGGATGTTCTGGAAAAGATGACAGAAAAGTTGATTCATTAAGCAGGCTCTTTGCCCAATCCCTAAGGGTAAGCAAAGCTAAGTGGCAGGAGACTGGGTCTGCCATTAGTCTAAGACAAGATGAACTGCTTGCCCATCCTCCTGACACCTAAATACAAATGCAAGAACATTGGATTGAGCTAGCATTATTAAAAACAATAAAAACTGAAGTATCAATAATCATGTGTTCTTTCTCCTATATGTCAAAACAGTGTGTAAGATGGCACCTAACACATAAGAACTGTTTAGGGAACAATGCTGAAAATATGAAGTAAAATTAAAAAAGGAAAGAAAAACAATTTGCCTAAAGCAGTTCACAGCTGGTGAAAGGACAGAAACAGAAAATAGCAACATGTGGACATACGGATCTGGGGCAGAGCAGTCACGGACTCAGCCGGAAAGGGTGGAGGCAGCCTCTGAAGGAAGTTAATTAGATAAACAGAGCCAGAAATAACTGGCCCAGGAGTGGTGACCATCTTCACCTCCTGCCTCAAAGTCTGCAGGGATGATCCTGGACTCTCTCATCTACTGATGTATGAAATTCATATTATGTTTTAGAACCCACTAAACGATGGGTCAATTAACTAAAATAAATTTAAAAGGGGTGGTGGTGGTGCAGGCCTTTAATCCCAGCACTTGGGAGGCAGAGGCAGGTGGATCTCTTGTAAGTTTAAGGCCAGCCTGGTCTATAGAGTGAGTTCCAGGACAGCCAGAACTATGACTCAAAAAACCAAAATTAAAACCTCATCAAAAAAAACCCCTATAGTATCTATTGGTGAGTGTGAGTGAGTGAGTGTGTGTGTGTGTGTGTGTGTGTGTGTGAGAGAGAGTTAGAGAGAGGGGTGGAGAATGTGTGTTCTGGATATGGGAGAGAGAGAATGTGCATGTGTTTCTGGGATGTAGACAAAACTGCATGTCTTTCATCAAATGCAATTTTTAATTATCTATGAGTTGAAACGTGTTCATTCCGCTTAACACACATGCGGGTACTTACAATGACTTGAAGGATGGGCTTTATGGATGTATCTCCCTGTTGCATTATGGCCTGAAAAAGAAAAAACAGATTCTTATAATAAAAATTTTTAAAAGCTTAGGAGGTAAAGACCCGAGTTTGATTCCAGGAACTGTGGAAGAGAGAACCGACTCTTGAGAGGTCAGAAGACCTCCGTGTGCACAAGCACACCACACTAATCATAAGATAAAGTTAAACTAAATTTAAAAGAACCTCTTCGGAGGCCGTCAGTAAAAAAGTCTTAATTAAATCATTTGTCCAATGACAAATCATGAAAGCGCCAGTTTTCAAAGAAAGCACTTATTTGTTGCCAAATGTACCACTTTTCCTTGTGGAAACAGGAATTTGTGAACGCTTATATTCACTACCTCGAGCTTATTATTTTTTTTAATTTGTTTACTAGTTTAAAAACAGGGTCCCACAAAGCCCAAGCGGGCCTCAAGGCTGCTAAGTTCCTAAAGATGACCTTGAACTTCTGATCCTCCTGCTTTTAGCCCCCAATACTTTTCTCCTAAAATCATTGATAATACCAACGTAGCAGGGTGGGCGAGCTCCTGCTATGTATCTCTAGGTTGACCTTGAGATCCTCCTGTCTCAGTCTCTGGTGCTAGAATTACATTTGATTAAATAAAACATATCAAATATGGAAGATCTGTAAAGTGTAATGAGCCAATGTTTTTCCAATGACTAGTGCATGCTAAAAGAAACACACAGCTGAGCATGTTCACAAAGCCTGTAAATCTCAATAATCATGAGGCTGAGGCAAGACCTTGAGTTTAAGGCCAGATTATGCTATAACATAGGAGTCCAGAAAACAGACATACATACTCAACTAATTTTGTCAACCTTGACAAAATACCTCAATGGAACAAAGTGATATAACATACATCCATACATCCAAACAGTAAACTCAAGGGCTGGGCTCTGTGCTTGCCAAAGCTTAGTGACTGAGTTTGATCCCGAGAACCTGTGCTTTAAAAAGCCATGCACGGTGGCACTTGCTTGTAACTACAGTGCTGGGGAGGTAAGCAGAAACAAGCAGAAACCTGGCGCTCACTGGTTGATCAGTGAGCTTGAGGCCAGTCAGGGCTATATAATGAGACCCTGCCTCAGAGGTGGGGGGGGGGGGGGGGCATTAAAAAAAGAAGCCAATGAGATCCCAAGCCAGGTGACCTGAATTTGAACCCTGGGTCCCACTTGGTAGGAGAGAAACAATTCCTCCAAGTACCCTCTGACCTCTACCCATGTTCAGTGGCACACTGGATACCACACTCTCATGAATAAATGCTAAGAAAAATAACAGAAAGGCAAGTTGGGGGTGTAGCTCGGTGGTTAGGCTTATTGTCTGGCATACAGTCTCTGTGCCTGATCCTTAAAAACTTAAATGAAAAAACAAAAA
>JADRCD010235921.1:0-60111 GCA_019843815.1 Montemys delectorum
TCAGTTAAATTTCTGATAACTAGTTGTGATATTGAAACTTTTCTACATGCCCAGTGGTCATTTGTTTGTTCTTTTTAGAAGAATGGGTATTTTGGTCTTTCTCCTATTTTTGCTTTAATTAATTTATTTATTTTTTGTGTTTGGACAGATTCATACACAAATAAAATGAATTTTAGTCTTTTTCTATGCCTACCATACCATCTTATTTCCTCTCTTTCTTTCCTTCAAAACCATTCTTTTCCCAGGAAGTCGCTTTCCTACCTTCATGCCATTGTTATGTGTGACATAACTGAGTTTCCTGTAGAAGTATGGGTGGGAGATTACTTATTGGAGCATGGACAACTTACCAGTGATTACACTTCTGAAGAAAGTGACATTCTTCCCTATGCCCATTAGCTCTTACTACTTCATGGAACAGGGGTAGAGACTCATGATCCTTTGCCCTTTCTATGACAAAACTTTAATGAACTCAATTTTGTGCCACCTAGCTCAGGAAAACACAGGTTCAGTGAGACTTCAGCTGTTAGGAGTCCCACAATAATGCCAATCTACACAACCATAACACGTATGCAGAGGGCCTAGGTCAGACTCATTGTTACTAATTGTTACTTCAATCTTTGTGAGCCCCTACAAAACCTGGTTAGTTGATTTGGGGGCATACTTGACCCCTCTGGTTCCTATAATCCTACAATCTTTTTTCTCCTTCTTCTGAGGGATTTCCTGAACTCTACCTAATGTTTAACTGTGGCTTTCTATATCTGCTCCTATCAGTTGTTTGATGAAGTTTCTGATGAGGCTCTTGTTTATGAATATATTGGCATATTAGGAATTATGTCATCGACTTCCAGTCTTTCTTTGTTCTATTCTAGGTCTCTGGGCTGTCCAGCCTCTGGATACTAGAGAGCCAAGCCGTTTCAGGTATAGGATACCTTTAGTGGTGTGGGTCTCAAGTTGGAGTGGTCATTAATTGACCACTCCTACAAGATTGACACCACCTTTACCTCAACACATATTACAGGCAGGACAGATTGTTAATCCAAATTGAGACTCACACCAAGAGAGGTACTAAATGCCTGATACTGCCTGGATAGCCAGTGGATATCTATCATTAATAGATGGGTAAATATTGGATAACAAATATATAATAGATAGTAGATAGATGGGTCATTAAAATGAATTACATGTTTATTCATTTGAAAACATTCTGTGTGTAGACTTCTTTGAGAAGAAAATTTTTGCCAGTACATATTTGGTCTGTTTCTGCTCTGTGATTTTGATGTTTCATTGTCTTTTGGCCTCAATTGTTTGATATGTGCTATCAATTATCATTCTTTACAGCTACCCTGAAAACTGTGTGTGATTTTCTTTAAGTTTTCACATCTGATTTTCAGTAGTATTTTGGCTAAGATGTATCACAGTATTCTTAATAATAAACCTTATTTAACTGGTTCTTAGAAGCTTAGATTTTTTTTTTTTAATTAAAACCAGGGATGCATGACTCAGTCTTAAATTCTAGCTCTGAGGATTCGAAAGCATAGGATCATGAGCTTAAGGTCCAACCTGTAATAAGTAGCAAGACTGTATCTCTAAAGAGATTCTTTTCCTTTATTATTTTGGAGAAGTTTTTTTTCTTTTTTTTTTCTTTTTGTAATTTCATTAGCTTCACCCTAACTCCCTGAATCCCCTTTTAACAAAGTAAAAACAAGATAAACAGGAGCCATCACATCAACATTGGCTAAGCCAAACTCATAGAAAAATAAAAGAGCCCCCAAGAACAGGCACAGGAATCAGAGACTCACTCATTCTACCTCTTGGAATCCCATAAAAATACTAAACAGAAAGCTGTAGTATGTATGCAGGGAACCTGGTGCAGACCTGTGTAGGCTCTGTGGCTGTTGATTCAGTCTCAGTAAGTACAAAGGAGCTTTTCTCAGTTGTTTTCAAGAGCTTTTTTGTTTGCCTGTTGTTTGCCTTCTGTACTCTATCCCCTACTCTTTCTGTCTTTTCTTCTGTGAGGTTCTCTGAGCTCTGAGGAAGGGATTGATGGATTCCTCACTTAAAGCTGTGTGTTCCAACATCTCTCTTGCTGCATAATGCCTGGCTGTGCATTTGTGTTCATTCTCCTCTGTTGCATGAAGCCTCTCTGATGATGGCTGAATAAGGAACTTTATCTATCTATCTATCTATCTATCTATCTATCTATCTATCTATCTATCTATCTATAACAGAATATCCTTAAGAGTCATTTTATTGTTCCTTTCCACTATACTATGTCTTTCTCCTCTTCTTTAGAGACTGTTTATATGTATTTTCATATATTTAGATGTTATTTTTCTTCTTTCATAAGAGATAAGAGTTTTTGTGATCACCTTTATCAACTTTTTCAACTTGTATATTTTCAAAAATTCTTTATTAACTGATAAGAAATCTGAGTCTCTGGAGACTCAGAGTCCTATTTCTGATAAAAAAATGTTAAGAAGAATAGAAAATATCTAACCATGTGTATTTAAAAATGTTAACATTTATGAATGGTTTTGGTACCAGGAAAATAGTAATACGCACGTAATAATGTTAATAAGAAAGACATCAAACACGAGTCGAAATATATCTATTGTGATAGTTTAGATACATTATTAAACATTAAAATACAAATTTTAAAGTGTTTGACAGAAGAAAAATGTTCATATTTTTTGACTTGGAAAATGTCTACTAAGAACAAGTGATTGTGCAGTAGCTATGACTTACTTTTCATTGCATTTGATTACTACACAAAATTGTATTTATTTGTTAATTTATTTTCATGTGTGTGTGCGTGTGTTTGTGTGTGTTTATGTGTATGTCTGTGGTGTTGTGGGTGTTTGTGTATATGTATGTTTGTATGTATGTGTGTATATTTGTATGTGTGTTTGTATATGTGTTTTTGTGTGTTTGTGTTTTTTGTGTATATATGCGGTATGTGTGTGTATGTGTGTGTGTGTGTGTGTGTGTGTGTGTGTGTGTGTGTGTATGTTCATGTAGATGGAGCAGAGGATAACTCATAGAATCAGTTCTCTCCCACCATCTGAATTCCAAGGACAGAAATTAGGTAGTCAATATTTCTGGCAAGTGCCTTTACCTACTGAGCCATCTTGCTGACACATAACATATATTCCTTTTCATGAAATGCTTTGAACACATTGACTGTTACTTTTACAACTTGCAAGGGTTCTCTGAAGCATAAAGAAGATAATTAATTACCCATGTATTTTTTTTTTTTTTTTGTAATAGCCATCCAGGCTAGCCAGCTAGCCTCTCAGTTTTTCCATCTGTAAAATGAGATTGAAATCTGTTATTGTTTTTTTGTTATTTTCACCTCTGAGTACACATTGTCATTTAAAGTCAACTCTTTATTTGGGAGTTTTATATGAGAAGACAATGAGCACCAAGCTGGCTCACTACCTCCTCCCTGAAACATGCCACATCAAACTTTGCTGGTTGCTAATTACAATATGGATAACTGAAGACGCTTCAGTGAGTAAGCTGACAGCTGGAACAGGCTCTGAATTTAAACCACTTACTTTTCAACTTATGTTTACAATGCAAATTGAGGCAGAATTAGTTAGTGGAGGACAAATAGAAGCCCTGAGAAAGTTGAAGCAGGGCATCAGGTTGATGAGTTTCCTTGTGAGTACTCTGTGAAATGGATAAATGAGCCTTGGAAAGTAGCCTCTAAATATCCAGCTGCATTCCAAGGAGTGGAGGAAAAAAATCGTATATGATTTTTCACAATTTTAGTGGCTTAACACATAATAAGTATGGACAGATATAACAAATTAATTATATATCACAAATCTGGTAAAAATCGTAGCCAGAACCTAATAGTCATATTTCTTTTTATCTTTATCCACTCCTGTGCTGAATTGAGTGAAATCCCTCTGTATCTTTAGGTGATAAATAGAGTTTATATCAAGAGACCTCTAAGTTGGTCCCAAGTGAATGCTTTTCCCTGGTATACACCCTTGGGTAAACTCTACTTTTGAGCTTAGTCTTAATTTAATTACTTACTTTTAACAAGTAGAATCCCTCAAGTGATAAGATGTCACAGCTGGCATTAGGTGATAAAAAGATGGAACTTTTCTTTGATACTGAAATGCCAGTTTTTCTTCAGGGAGGCAACCATGTGTGTCCTTGAGTGGACTGAGAAGCAGATCACATGGTGCCTGACAGCCGCTGTGGAAGGGAGCTTAGCAGTGGATTTTCTAGCCTCGGCTTCTAGACTAGAGCACAGAGTCTCTGTGGGGAGGCTGCCAGGGTCATCCATCCAGACCACTTTCAGAATTGTGACTTCTAGAAAATGTAAGATAATTTTTTTCTGCCTACTAAATTTTAGAAGAATTTATCATATCATGATACACAATCAATACAATAATTTTGTTATTCAATAAGAATAATATTTTTCTGTTTATAGTTTTATAGCTTATATGTACCTGACATTAAGTATTTTTGCACAATGATTCAATGTTAGGTTTTACAGGAAAAAAAATGAGATCAGGAGCTTTTTTTGAAGATTGAGTTATGATGCAAATTTATTTCTTCTGACTGTGAATACAATTCCTTCTCCACTGTGGTTCCATTTCCCATTACTAAATGTAGCATTTAAGCTATTTAATATTGCTACTAATAATGGATTGCAATTTTCTATCCTAAGCATCCAGGAATTATTACATCAAATGATGACATATATAATATTAAACATTTGTGTTCTGAGTTAAGATTTTTTTCAGCTATGGTAATGAAGTAGAATATTGAATCCCTAAATTCCTTAGAAAATATTTAAATTCCCTTGATTTTGTTGAATGAACTCCTTCCCATTTTCAGACATCATGGTTCTGCGTGCAGTTTTTTCATATCAGTGTTAAAATGGCCACCTGTGTGAAGGTGACATTTGGTGCTATCTCTATGGCTTCCCGTGGTCGTTGATTTTGCTGTAATATCCCCAGTACTTTTCAACTCTTCATTCTAATTGCTATACTTTGGATGCTGGCACTGATTGGCACAGGCAGTTGAAATGGCTTATACTAGGAGATTGGCACTAGCTGTATAAATACCTATCTTTTAAGCCCACACGATGTCACAGGCTGTCAGAGCTAAGTCTAATGCCAGGGCCTTCTCATAATCGTAGTCACAATTAAAGTAGGATCTTACCAGTCAGTGATTGATTAATAAGTTAGGCTTTATGTTTAAAAAGGTACACTAAGGACTCTACATTTCAGTTAAATATTCCCTTTTTCCATTTTTGAAGAGAATATTTGAGTTCATATTCTTTTAGATAAAATTAGCATTCCAATTAATTATATATGAGTAGCAGCTGTAAAACCTATTGCAATGCCAAATATTCTCTATCCTCAGTAAGATTATTGATGGAAAAGAAGCCATTTAATAGACAGAAGGCTTTTGTCACTTCTACATGAAGATGATGAGCAGGGATCAGAAGTGTCACATCCTTTTGTGAAAAAATTCTGAATTAGATTACTGAGTCCAAGAACTTGATAGTAAAAGATAGTATGAACTGCTTATCTACAAACTGTGTTAATTGGAAGAGGGCTTATTTTGTGTGATCCCTAAAGAGAAATTTCTAGAAAGCCATGTGGTTGCAATTTTCCTTATTCTCTTCTCCACTCATTCTTTTCACTCTGTAGTTTTAACTTGATTGTCATTTTTATTTTTGCTGATACTGAGTTTCTCACTGTCTTAGCATTGTAACAATTAAAAGAGTTGTATATATAATTCCCATATGATAGAGACAATAAACATCCCCATAAGTAAAGCCTTGCTGAGTACTTTTGAGAAGCTAGTCTCATGTCAGAGCCTCTATCTTGTTAGAGATCTTCACTTGCATACTATGATGTTGTGACAGATAATCTTTGTTGTTAACTTACTGGATTTACAATCACCAAGCAGACAAAACTGTGGCCCATGAGGATGCCCCTGACATGTTTAACTGACAAAGGAAGATTCACCCTGAATGTTAGGAGAAATTATTCTCTAGGCTATCATTACTGTAGTTATTATGTTTGAAGAAAAAAATGCTTAAATCACAGCTTACAAAGTGTATGTACTGGGGGAGCTGGGGGACTGGATAGTGACATTGACACAAGGTGGGGGACTTCACATTTCCTTCTCACTCATTACCCACTCTGTCATGGATAGATTCCCGTGGATACAAACAGACTTCGTGCTCAATTTCTGTGCATACCACTCTCTTGTCTTTCCCAGACTTCCCTTTTCCTTCCCACGGTGCCTTTTGCAGCTGTGTGCAGGTGATTTCAAGCACATGTTGGCTATAGGGTCAAGGAGTTTGTAATTTTCATCAGATGAGCTCTGATCTTATTTTAAGAGATCTTATCTGTTTTCTAATGGGTCTGAGGAATAAGGTATGATTGAGACACAGTTTTCCCAATCCACTCGGGAATGTTCTTCAGGTCTCACTCACATTTACATTAGAAGAAAACTGTTAGGAATATTCTAGAAAGTATCATTCCCAAAGTGTGCTGTGGTGAGGCCTTCCTTGGGTTTCCTAGAAAATATTTGAATAGCACTATTTGGTCCATCAAATGCATTATAATGAACCATTTTAAACTCATTATATGATCCAGTAGGATCAAGCATATTCAACCTTGACAATCTTTTTATCTTGAAACTCTAATTCACCCTTGATGGGACACATACATTCTTTAGGAAATTACCTCCAGATAGTCTGGGCAATAGTAAGGGCACAGGAAGCTAACAATGAGAAGTATCTCTCTCATATCCTATTTGTTATTTTCTCTTGCTTTAGCCAGCCCTCTTAGTGTACCTTGGCCTTGTAGTCTCTTCATCCCTGTACTTTAGAATTCAAAAGACAATATGAGAAAAATTATGGCCTTTCCAGAAACACATTGTGGTATTGTTTTGAGGTCAAATAAGAGGCCATGTATTTTTTTGTATCTGAGGCTGCATCCATATACCTTCCTTTCTTTTTCATAAGACAAATATCTTAAGTTCTAAAAGGGGCAGAGGAAAAGATTAAAATGCTATAGTTAACCTTTTCCTGTAGGTATCTAAACATTTAAACAGCATTTGTGTGCATGTGTATTTGTGTGTACCTATGTTGTGCCACAAAACACTATTAGAGACAAAGTGATATATTTACACATTTGAACATCAAAATCTATTAAATGAAAGCTGTGATGGAGAAATACTCAAAAACATTCAATAAAGCTTTCCAACCTGAATATAGGGTTACCATGACAACAAAACTTAAAAAAAAAAAACCTCTTCTTCATATAAAGTTGCTGAAAAAATGCCCACGGGGGAAGCATGAAATACTCAAATTTATAACTGTAGACTAGGAGTACAGAAAGAACTCTCCAAGGCATTGATGAAGCTTTAGGGTGAACCCTTTAATATCCTCTTTTACAAAGAAGAAATGACTTAAGCCGTCTCTCCTCACCACACACACACACACACACACACACACACACACACACACACACACACCTTTTTATCTATCTTCTAAACCATTTTGAAGATTTCATGATGTTTTTTTCAAATCATGGTTTTTCTCCCAAAGAGACAGTGGTCTAATGAGGAATGTTAACAACACTGATCTTAAAATAGGGTGGAAGTTCCCACACATGGTGTGGAAAGAGTTCCTGTGCAAACACAGTTGTAGCATCAGATGGGTGCTGACTCAGTTCCTTGGGTGTTGCTGGGAAGCCCAGAAATATGCACAAACATGTTCTGTTGGAGAAAACAGAAGAAGGAAGGGCCTTGGATATCTCACATTTAAAAACCAGGCTTTCCTTTCTTCGAAGGACAGTTGTGTGCATGCACAGAAAGTTTCTAACTGTAGTTTCAGAATGCACATATAAATGTGAATGCATGGAGACTATATCTATGTACGTGTGTGAATGTATTCTGCTTTACAAGTCACATGAAGTAATATTTTTCTGGGAACAATGAACTTATTGGTTCTTAAAATATCTTCTCAATGACACATGCTGGGAAGAATATAGGTTTTCCAACAGCTAAAAATTTATGCCCTCACCTTTCCTACATAAAGGCAAAATTTAAAATGAAAGCTGAACACATAAGGATCTTAATGTGAAGATTTTAGGGTCAGATAACATGTGTCTAAATAGTATGTATAATACACAGTAAGGAGGAGTTGGCCTTATTTTGGATTCTATACCTTGCTTTCTGAAGGTAATGTATGATGGCATCATTTGACAAGGCCTTATTTTTTTTTAATTTTTTTATTAGATATTTTCTTTATTTACATGTAAATTTCTCCTTTCCCACTTTACCCTCCAAAAAACAAACAAACAAACAAACAAACAAACAAACAAAAACAACAAGAACAAACCCCTGTTGCCTCCCCATGCCTGCCACCTTATTTTTAAAAGTTAGAATAGAGTTGTTGGATTGATTTTGCCTATACAGTCATTCGTTCAGTTACTTATGCTTTCCACTGCTTTACAATGAGTGAGAAAAAGGTTGGTTCTTGCTGCTTGCTTTTGTTTAGAAAGCAAGTAACAATCTCATTATCTCCTTGTTACTGCTACCAAAATGAATTCACATAATAGCAAAGGAGCTGAAGGGGACTGAAACCCCATAAGAAGAACATAGTATCAACTAACCAGACCACCCAGAGCTCCCGGGGACCAAACTACCAACCAAAGAGTACACAGGCCATTGATCTGCTGAGACCTCGCATGTCTGGTCAACTTTTCTCCATCAGAAGGGTAGTGAACTCTCCTCTCCTCCCTTGTCTCTCTCTCTTTTACTCCAGGGACCTGGAAGTCCTGCCAATTCTTTCTGTTCAGGAATTGACCTCTGGTTTCTTTTCTCATTGATCAAGAACCAACTGGGGAATATGACAGCATCAGAACCACCTCTATATGACTATGCTTTTGTTCTTCTGGGGGAATTAAAGAGGAAACCACCACTGTAACAGCAATCATATTCTCAAGACTAACTTATACTTCAAAGGCTAGTGTTGTGCTCATTCACTACCCACAACCTAATAGTTGTAAGAATCATCTGTAATAAAATAAGTTCAAGACTTGGAACATCACTATGTTGCAGTATCTTTCAAAATTAGATGCACATTATTAATACTATCTGAAAAGTTTAAAAATCTCTAACATCCAGACAAGTTTAACTGGAATCTGTGGAATAAGAAACAGAGATGGCGTTGGTTAAACCTTTTCAAATGATGCTGAGGCCTAGCCACATTAGACAGCCAGAGTTCTATGGCTCTGGCCTTCACAGTGACTCCCTGACATCACTTGGGAGGTTTATACAAGTGCTAGGATCGGATCCTACCACCAGTAAACTAGAATTTGCATCTAACAAGACTATTGATTTCGATGTAAACTAAATTTTGAGAATCACCAGTCTCCTGTTTTAAATTAAAAAAAAAAACATAGCACCATTTATGACATAGGTTCTTAAAATACTGAGAATAAAAGTTGGAAAGTAAAATTCTATGTATAACATATATTATTTTAGTTCATACACATGTTGTATTCTGTATATATTGGTTAAATGATACTATGTGCAGTCAGTTCTTGCCTTTTAGATTCAATATCAAGTATATTGGGGACATGTTTTCCATGGTGGAGTACACAACTCTTGCTTGATGTACTCATTACACACAGGCAACATGAACATATCACAGTCCAGCATTTTATCTTTAATAGACTACTTAATATTAAATTATAGTATTTTAAAGTTTCACTTATTTCTGATCCTAGTATGAACCAAAAATACCATAATGAGGGGATGATTCTGTATGAAAAAAAACTTGCTCCTCAAATATTAGATATGGAGAAATAGTTATAAGAAGGGATTCTAAGGCAATTTTATATTTCTAAAAAAATTTTAAAACAAACCAATTTCTTAAACATGACTTAAAATCAGTTGAACATTCCAGTAACATGAAACTAGTGGGGTTGGTTGATATTGAGAAGTTGGGGTGAAAGGGAGTTTTATACAACTGAGCTATTTATTTCTATGCACTATTGAATTTTATGGACTTATGCATCTAAGGTATTATGGAGTGAAAGGAAATTGTTTGAGCTGAGTTATCATTGGACTGGCTCTTACAGCTTCACTGTGGCTGAACAGAATATGGCCTCTTGTACAATGTAGTATAGTGAAAGGGCTTGTCAGAAAGAACAGGGACTGGAGGTCACAGGACCTGGGCCTTTGTGAGGACCAAAAGCTCTGGTTTGCCAAGGAAGTCCAGGTTTCCTGTTGTCATTCAATAATTTTAACAGTGTTTGCTTTCTTTCTCTTAATAATGTTATTATTGGAGATATATATTTCTGCACATGCATCACCAACGTTAGCATGGGCTAGAACAGGGCAGTCTGAAGTAGTCAGCTGGTGTGTCAGTTAATCTAGATTCTCAGCTTGACATACTTGGAGGGATGAAAACATAAATGTATTTCCTACATCTGACTAGCCTGTAAGCATACCTATGGGTCATGGTTTTTGTTTTTGTTTTTATTTACTTTACATCCCGCTCACTGCCCTCCTCCTAGCCACCTCCTCCAACAATTCTCCCCACCTTGTCCTCTTAGAGGGTGAAGGATCCCCTGGGTATCCCCACATCCTGGTGCATCAAGTCTATGCAGGACTAGTACAGTTTCTCTTGAGGCCAGAGAAGGCAGCCAAGCTAGAAGAGCACATCCCACAGACAGGCAACAGCTCATGGGATACTGCTGCTCCAGTTGTTCGGAATCCTCATGAAGACCAAGCTGCACATCTGCTACATCCATTCAAGAAAGGTGGGGTGACTAGGCCCAGACCCATCCCATATATGGTCCATGACTGAGAGTTGCAAAGGTCCAGGTTAGGTGACCTGGACCTTTGCAACTTTTGTTTGTTTTCCTAGAGCGATCCTATCTCCTTTGGGCCCACAGTCCTTCCTCTAACTCTTCCACAAGAATCTCCAGCTGAGGATAGAACTCAGGGCCCTGGCAAGCACTTTATCAATGAACTAAATTTCCAACCCTCAGGCACTTTCTTAATTTCTTTTTGGTGTAAGAAGTCACAACCTACTGTGGGTGATGTCACTAGGTAGTTGCTCAGTATAAGAAAACAAGCTGAGCAAGCCTGAGACAGCAAACTAATAAACAATGTTCCTCCTTGGACTGTGCTTGAGTTCCTGCCTGGGCTTCTCTCAATGATGGACTATAATCTTTAAGCCAAACAAATCATTTCATCTTCAGATTGCCTTTGGCAAAACAATTCATCAATGCAATAGAAATCAAACTAGAACTTCTGGGTTATTTACAACCTTTACAACAACAAGTACTTTAATGGGTTTCTTTTATGCTTTAGTTCAAGTCTAAAGTGCTATGGTCCCTGCTTCACTTCACACTCTTTTTTCCTCCGGTTTCTTTTTGTCCTCATTTCTTGTTCATGTTGACTTTGTATACTCCTTGCTCCTGTCCACTTCTGCTTCTTCTGTCTTGTCATATATTGACATATATAAACTGAAACAGCATTCAGTTCTATTTCTCAAGGATTTCCACTACTCTCCTTTTTGGCACATGATAAAATTGTGCCTAAGGCTTCTAGGTAATGACAGTTGCTCACACTGAGTAGCAACTAAGTGTCAGAACCTCAAAAATCATATCATCGTGGCAGACTTACCTTTGAATAGTATCTTTTCTGTAGAGACTGCCTGTTTTCTTATTCTCACTTTTCTCCAGTCCTGGATATCTCTATGGGTTTGTTTTGGCCTTAACATTGTCATAAACCTTTGAAAATGTGATATGTTAATAGATCCATGTATGGCAAACACGTTGCTTTGTGCTGAAGATCCAAGTTCGCTAAGAAGTGTCCTAGGCAGAGGCATCTTATGGTCCAGGGAGTTATTTCAAGCAATGGTTTTCCATGCTGGGTTGAGTGTTAAAGGGATACATATATTTCCCTACTTTGGTTTTTGTGACAATGCAATTTCCCTAAATAGAGTCTCTTCCTTCCTTTTCTTGGTCATTCTGCCTCTGGAGAGAGGCAATAGCTTAGGTGATTGATACACTTGTTAAGAAACACTTGGTTTTACTTGGTGTCAGGGAAAATCTTCACTCTTGTAAACATATAGATACATCTTTTTTGGTTCTGGGATACTCCAGTAGGAACAGTGATAGACATCCATGCTAGGTTATAGTCTCCAGGTTGGATTCTATCAATCATAAAGCAGTAGTTATTTTGGACACCTGTTTTTCATTCATCAATTTTACTTCTCCATTTTTTTTTCAGGTCCTGGAACAGAGAAGATATATGCTATCTACTGGGACTATGTAGAGACTCCAGCATTTGGTGTTCTGACCATAATAATGAATATTAAATATAAAGCCTTCAAAATAAAGGGTGGAAGTATGCTCTAGAAAAGCATTTGGATTATGAAGGCCACTCTGACCGTGGCAGTCTGCAGGCGCTGTGTCAAATCTGGAGGACTTTTATAGTTAGTGTGTTGTTCACTTTTGACTGTCATGTTTTAAACCATCCTCATGTTTGTTTGACATTGACAATTGACTGTAGGAAGAAGCTCATAAAAGCAAGAGGCTATGCAGGTGCTCATGGGGCCAACATGAGTGTTGTGTAAATGTATTACGCCAATGCTTGACTGTAATGTTTGGGAAGGTGGCTCATGGAGGTCTTTCTGGGTACATTGGTTCCAGGAAGCATACTGGTAAAATATGTGACATTATCTCTTGTGCTGTTTCCCTGTGTAAGAAAGAAAGCAATAGTAAAGACTGCATGCCATCATCTAGACAGGGCTTCATAGTGGAAGTATAGCTTAGGTGGATGCAAAAATGCTATTTGGAAAAGGGTTTCTTCAAGTCCTTTAGGTCTATGTAACAGGGCAACACTTGTTGCTTTGAAACTGTAAGGTTCCTGGTTTCTGTAGTGTCATCTGAATACCAAGAAATTCTAGGATTTAAATCCACACAGGACCTTGGGATGCCGGGTCTTTTAGGAGCTGCTCCAAATTCCATTCTGTACTCAGGGATAAGGAAGAAATGGAGGGACTTTGTTTAGATATATGTGCCTTTTACTTCTCAACAGGCACCTCTTGTAAGTGGACTCAAATTGGGTCTGGCTGTCTACTCATCTAGGGTAAAGGAATCCTCCTCAGAAGGCCCATTTGGAAGGGAAGAACTTCACAGTGCTCAGAGGCTCTGAGCATATGTCCTCACATGGATTCCTTGTGATGCTTTACTAGAAAGATCTCATATTCAGCTTAGAGATAAAGAAGGTGAAAACTCAAGAGTTTTAAATGCTCCTACCCAAAGACATTAAGATCTAGTAAGATGGGGTACTGAAATCTCACATTTCTAAAATTTCTAATATGGAGTGTCTTTCTAGAGTTGATAAGTTGTGAAAGCACCCCCTCCTCTCTCTGATATTAGAAGTGAAATGATACCAAAATTAATTGCTACAAGAAGAGTCTCTGACATCAAATTCACAAATTAAGTATGATACACAGACAAACAGAATTAACTGAAAAAACAAACAAACAAACAAACTTGTTATTGACTGTCAAGCAACCAGATGTAGGTAAAGTAAGGAAGAATTTTTCTATCTTGATTTTAGACATCATAAGGTTTATACTGTAGCCTTTGGTTTCATCCTCAGAGCTTGATAATATATGATATGTGATTTGAATTTTAGTTGGTACTATATCTTTTAAAGAATCTGTTCTTTTTAAATGATCTGGATGTGTGTATGTCTTGTGCTTGTGTGCACAAGAGTTCAAGTGCCCAAGGAAACCAGAGACTTCAGATCTCTAAGAGCTTGAGTCACAGGTGGTTGTTCTAGTAACTGAACATATGCCCTCTGCAAAAGCAATGTGCACTCTTAACCACTGAGACATCCTCACAGTCCCTTACACTGTATCTTAATATTGCTATGTGAAATAATTGCAGGTCATCTGCTGTACTTGTAGGATATTAAAGCTAGACAATCCAGCATGGTCTGATTTTTCAAACCTGTATATAAACTAGATTGGATGTAATTTGGTAAATTATATGAGCCAGAATCTTCTTTGAAAAAGTATCTGAACTGTTCAGTAGAGTATGTGAGAGAATACTTCAAAATCCAGGAGCTGCTCTTGGTAGAACAGCCTCGTGACAGTGATAAGACCTTAACTGATAAACTAGTTTGGGGTATGTAGGGTTGAAAGTTAAGTCACAATCAGACAAGTGGACAAAGGGGATGTGGGGTTGTGGGAAAATATTTTCTGATTTGATGTTTTCTACAGGCTCTTTTTCTTAAAATTATATATATACGAGTGTTTTGCTTGATTGTATGTATCTAATCCTGTATATGCCTGGTGCCTGCAGGAGAGGTCAGAAGAAAGCATTTTGTGAGCAGTCATGTGTTAGCAGGAACTGAACCTCAGTCCTTTGCAAGTATAGTGGGTCCCCTTAGTAGCCGAGCCTTCTCTCCAAACCCCTGTGGAAGATGCCTAAGTCTAGTCTTTCCATGTCTGTGAACATGACATCTGCTTTTATATTTGTGGCGGTGGTGATAGTTATTTGATGAGTTAATTTGGGAAGTCTAAAGTGAGCTTGTTTAGTGAAGCCTCACTCTTCCTCCTCTTGGGAATATCCTGGCCACCACCAGGCATTTCCCTCTGCTCTTGTGGAGCAGGCTTTCCAAGGGCAGGCGTGGCTGGTTGATTTGTTTCAAAGCCTTCCTGGGAGCATAGAGCTATTTATTAGAATGCCCTGGTTATCTATAGAGTAAGCGGTGCTATTACAGATCTGCTTAAAAGATGGATTATCAGATTACACCCTTTTTATGTAAATGTAGCCTCAATTCTAGTTGTTAGTTAAGACTTTCCAGTGGATTTATTTTGTTTGGAATTACTAAAAGGTATTATAACTCAGTGGCTACAGATGCAATACATTGTTGAAGGCTGTTCTCTAATTTGGGAGTCTGGCAAGCTCTTGCTGGAGTCGAAGCAATTGAACAAACCGAGGAGACAATCCATAGTACCATTACATACACGGGATAATAAAAAGCATGCTGTGAGTTTATTTTAAAATTGAGTGTATGGCTGCAGTTAGATTGCTCTCTACGGATTTTAACATAGCTGAAAATCTGTCCTCCAGAGATTTGTTTTTTATTCCTCTTGAAGATTCCATGAGGATCTTTGACTATCTGAGTCTTCCTCTTATGCATTCTTTTTCAGTTCTATGTTGTCTTAGCTTATCAAATGCCATCACTCATTAACCTAAACAATAATTCCACTATATTACTCTGTGGTGAAAGCCTTTCAGCTCATTTTCTTTGTACTTGAAAATATGCATTTTACCTCTTTCTTAGAGGTGGTAAACCTGCATTCCAACCTGCGTTTGGAACATAATAATGGGGTTTGTTTGTTTTATCACAGTAATTAAATGCTTTCTGTAAAAAAAGTTAAAAATGTAACATAAAATATACCAGGGCACACCATTAGATGATATTATAACATGTTTAAGTCTCATGTTTTTTGCTTTTTTTTACTTTGGTTGTTGCTACAGTCAGTAAGTGAACCCTGAAATCCCTAGCAAGCTAGACTCACTCACCTGACTTCAGTAGGGTGCTTAAGAGGCAAATAACAGTGAAGACCAGAGATTTACTCAATGGGACCACATTAAAAGAGAAAGAAAGAGGTGTAGTGACATCTCTTCCTCTCCCCCTCCATCTGCACAGTAGTCCTGACATGTACTTTTAAGCAGTATTGTCTGTCTGTCTGTCATGGTCTGGACTTCATCCTCTCCTGAGGAGTTGCCAGAATTGTGTGAAATTCCTTTCTTAGAGATAAGTTCCTTCTCTGGCTGGCACCAGCCCACAGCCTTTTCCTTCTCTCTACAAAAGACTACTGGAGACACTCTAATTTTGGGGGAGTCCATTGATTAATAGTTTGAGAGACAAAGGCCTTCCGTAGACTACCTTCAGTACTGCCATGGCAGTTTCACACTGAGAAGCTTTTGAGTTTTTCAAAGCTAAAAAGCAGAGCTTCCTTTCCAATTTTCTTTGTGGGCAAATGTTACCTTAAAACCTTCTCACTCTTGCAGTCTGTGAGCTGCCTTGACCATTCTTAACAGTGAGAACGAGGGTCAAAATTAAAAGTTTTAAAACAAAATGTTATAAGCTAAATCCTCTTTTAATAGGAAGTATATATTTTTCTTTTAAAAACCGTCTAGAAAGACTATATGTTGAGTTTGTATTATTTGATTTTGTGATGGGTGTCTCCTGTTACTCACTTTTCTTTTTCTACTTTGACTGGTTGGGACAGGCCCTGGAATGTTTAGCCAGGATAGTTACAGCTTCCCAGATGTTTTAATGCCTCTGCACTAATACTGCCGGTCCTGCTCTTTTAACAAAGAAGTGCACCACTTTTCCAACAGAGGGCAGTGTTACCTAAAACAATAAGCCCTCGCCAAGTCGAGGATTTGGAAATGTCCTCTGCGAGGAGTTGAAAGGACACGGGAAACAATTTCTTTCTTTCATTCCTGGTTTTGTAGCTTTGACCACAGTTGCCATTTTTAAAAAATGAAAACTATATAAAAAACTCTCCTAAGTGTCCCTGACCTCCAAGGAAGAAACTGAGAAAATAAAGACAACATGCATAAAGGGAAGGTTCTAGTTATGCTGACTGGAGAATTACAAAACCCTGCCCTTAGCTGCCTCTACCGCCTTCAACCTGTTCTATGGACATTCGACTTTGAGATGAAAGAAAGGGTCCACAAGGCTGATCCATAGGCAATGTCAGGTGGGATTCCTTTGGTGCATTTTCTGAACATGCTTGCTGCTTCTGGTTTCCTGATGGAAAAGGAGCTTGGTTCCATTTGTAAATTAGGATATACAGTTTGGCATACATGCCTTTAAACATTAAAAGATGCTCAATTTTCAGAACTGAGCTCCAATATTATCTTCTTAGCCAGGAACACTGGGTTAACATCGGGAAACACATGTTCGTTGAATGTTTACTTCATTTCTGGAATTACAATCCTATGCAACTTATTCCATGTAAGTGTTGTGACATGTTTAAGAGGTTGGGAGAATTCACCTTTTCTTACAGACGAAGAGGAGTGCAAGAAAAGTTGAGCAGCATCAAGTCAGCTGGTGGCAGAGGTAAGCAGTGAACTCAAGTCTCTCCTGTGAGACTCATTCTGTCACTGCCTAGCAGACTGGCCCTAGGACAACTTGGATAGCTGAGTTATTGTGTTTCAGAATGATAGAAAATGGTATCTCAGCATATTGAATCAGACATAAGCATATAGATGGTCAACTGTTTTCTACCTTGCCTGATTGTGTTTGTGTGCATGGGTGAATATGAGTGTTGTGTATGTGTGCATAAAGGTGTGGAGGCCAGAGGATAATACTGGGTGTTTGGTTTTAGATGTCATCATCAGCCACATGTAAATCAACTACAGTAACAACAGTGACAAAAAAAGAAAAGGCAAAACAAACAAGCAAGCCCATTCTCTTATACGAGCTTGAAACTCACCAAATAGGCTGGACTGGATGGAGTGAGGCCCGGGTGTCCCCCGCCTCTATACCACAGCACTGGGATGATAATGCAACTCACTACATCTGGCTTTTCATGGGAGTTCTGAGGATCGAACTCAGATCTTCCTGGTTGTACGGCAAGCACTTTTCTAACTGAACTATCATGGTGGTTTCTTCTTTCCCTAATCTTTACATTTCTTTCTGTCTTTAAAGCTGGACATTTTAGAACATCTTTTCAGCCCTTACCTGAAAAGGCTATTAGCAACCCCCTACCCCAGAAAAGTCATTTTAAAACAAAGACAAACAAAGACATTGACGCTGTAGATCAGACTGAAGATCCTGTTTGGATAGTTGGCTCTGTTACTGGAATTATTATATATAACTTTAGCCCTTGTGTTGTTCAAAGCTCAAAAATGCCTGCTTATCATTTGGGTTTTGGGTTTTCTTGATAGATAAAACAGTAACGAAAAGCCTGAAGAAAAGGAAACTGACCTGAAGGGCAACTTCTGAAAGAACATCAACCAGATCACCAAAGAAGTAACCAGCCAAAGAGTCAAGAGGGTGTTCCTAGAAGACTGGCTGTTCTTGGGAAAGTCTTAGTGAATCACAGAGGCCAGGCCAGGGGTCCTGGGCTTCTAGAGGAAATAGACATGATCTCACTAAGAACCTTCATCACACACCGGTCTACTAGACAGAGCAAGGCTGCCTGCAGTAGCCTCTTGACTGCCTCAGTCTGATTTCCACAAACAGAACAACCTGCCTCATGAAGACTATTATTAGCAGCACAGAGAGACTCTCGGTTTTTTTTTTCTTTCCATTTTTTTCTTTTTCATAATGAGTAAACACAGAGGTCCAGGCAGTCAAAGGTGCCAGCAAACACAAGTGTTTTCAAAGCCATCTCTGAAGTGAACACTGGGGTGCTGTGTCTCATAACCCTACACAAAACTGACGGTAGCCAGCTGTTTTCTGAGCTAAACACTTTGCTGAAGAGCCAAAAGCCAGGAGGCAAAACGGGAGAATGTGAAAATAACTCCTCTCCTCCCAAACCACAGATGACAGATCAGCCAGAAAGGACCCTGGAGGAAACAGAAGTCAATGAGGCAAAAGTCCTTGCAAATGACCCTGGCTGCTCCTTTCTCCTGCTGCAGAGACGATCCACCCAAATGGCCTTTTAGCAGTGGAGCATCAGAACGCCGTCTCTTTGGTTAGCATACTATACACTTGCTCTCAATTGTGAAATGATTAGATCTTAGAGCATCGATCTCAGAGTGTAGGTATTTTCTTACAGCATTTGTTCTCCTCTGTTTGCTATGTCTGTCTCTTTCCTGAAATATGGGAAGTCAGGAAGACTTAAAACAGTCTAATCCTCACTTTTTATGGTTTCTGTGGACTTTCTAGACTAAGCCTGGGGTCTAGTCTTCTCAGGGCTAGATAATTATTATCATTTAAAGTTTGACCCTTATTGAGTGTGGAGAGAGAATCTTTGAATAAGAAGCTAACAAAATTGAAATGAAAGGAGCACTGATTTCAAGGCTGTGTCTGACTCTGGTTGACTTATGAAGCGGGAGGAGGATATGCTGTGGGCAGCCATTTTAGTGGAGATACTAGCTGTCCTTTGATGCCCTCAGGTCTTCATGCTCACATATGTGTGGCCATGTACCAGCAGTGCTTTCGAATTCATCAAGAGAGTATGATAGTAACTAAGTTAACTGACAGTGAATACAGATAGAAAACCAGGCACAGAAGCAGGAATAATGAGAAGGTTCCAGGAAATCAGTAAGTGCAGAAAATTATGAAGAGAATTAATCAATCTCTTCCTTACCCGGCAGCCACAGATTCTCCAAGACAGTGTGGAGCATTGCACAATACAAAGAATGGGAAATCAATTCATTTTATTTGGCTATTAAGGATAAAAATGGGACCTCTGAGGGTTGTGTGTACCTAATTATATTTGTTTGCCCTTTTGTGCTGAATTCAATTGGGTGTTGTATGATGCTTTCTTTTAAAGCTTGATGTGGAGTTCTTTTTCAAGCTCTGCATATTTGGTTAGTTGAAGGTGAAGTAAAGCTTGTTTATACACAGTACTTTAGCCCTTATGTTATATTGTTTTACTGAAAAATAGTAAAGTTTTTCTGGTCGAGAAGCTATGCATAAAATCAACTCCTCTATTCTTTCTGAAGGAAAATTTGCAAAATGACACTGATCCTGTGTTAAAGAGTAAATTAGCCAGACTTTTGGTTAGTGTGTCAAAAACTCAAAAGAAACAATTAAAGGTGGAGCAATTTGTTCACATTCATAGCTTCAGAGCTTTCAGCCAGTGGTATCTCATGCTATGGCTTCTAGGCCTATAGTTGGGCGTCACCAAGGGGAAGGGTACAGTGGTGTTTGCTTCGTGGTTGCCAGTAAGTTGAATGAAAATATAGAAAAAGACTATGGTAAGATCTGACTTCCAACCTTACCCCAAAGAGACTCCTTCCTGCAGCTAGACTCTATCAGCAGATGGTTTTGTTACGTCCTAAACTACAGCCCTAGTGAGGAGCAAGGCCTCAGTACTCAAACCTATAAGTAGATCTTCATATTCAAATCAGAATGATGTTGTTTCTATTTCACCCTGCCTTGCTCATCTCTTCTTGTGTTAGGGTAAATGTGATTCCTAGAAAGTCATTTGCTGTTGCTTTTATTGGCTTAGCAAGATGAACAGAGACACTCTGTTCCTCAATCTGGCTCTCAGATTATTAAAACAATAGATGGTGCGAAGTTGGAATTTCTTCAATGCTTTCATGCTGGTAGAAAAGAAAGTCTGGATCAGCCAGAACTGAAACTTTTCTCCCACAAAGAGATTTCCCACTATACTGACAAGTCAGACAAGCTTGTTGGAGAGACTAAAGCTATGTCAATAATAACCTCACTTCAGAACCAGAGGAAGGACGTACGTAGGGTGGAACAATTAGATCTCTTTGTGCCTTTTCCTACTGTAGCCACATTGACTAAATTCTCTCTATCGCTGTCTCTCTGTCGTCTCTCTGTCTCTCTCCCTCTCTCCCTCCCTCCCTCTTTCTCTCTCCTTTTTACTACCAAATTGCCTGTTTTAATTGGCTTGTGGGTGATGAGTGCTTGAATCTGGCTTGTTGGAGCCTGAAGTCTGCTAACATTATTATGAAAAACAATGGAAGAAATGCTTGACATTTCGAAATCAACACTGGATAGTAAAATACAAGTCACGCTCTCTAGGTTGCACTGTCCTGGTTCACTGAAGAGTTCAAATTATGTTTATGTGTGTTATTTCTTTCACATATTTTATGGCTTCAGGCTCTTTCCTCATATTCATACTCATTGTGTCCTCCTTTTTATCCTTCAGTTTGGCCACAGAATGAGAGGCTTGCCCAATGGTTATATGGTTGTTCCTATCTGAACTTGTATACTACACTAGTAAATGAGGTTATATCGGTTTTTCATTGTTTGTTAGCTTCATTTGTTTCGTATCTGAATCTTTATCTGTCTTACTTTTAGTTATTAGATTTGTTTTCCTTGGAGGAGTCCCTTTTTCTATGTGCAACTATTTGATGGTTCCTTTTCACCATTTGTTTGACTCCTTCACATGCTTTATATTTCCATGTCTGCTTCAGATTGGTAAAGAAATCAGCGAGATTGATTACTTCTCTACTTCTAGTTACCTAGAAAGCCTATCCTGGAAATCCCCAGTATTTCCCTATTTGACTCCACATGCTTTTCTTCTCGTGGCAGTGAGAAGATTTACCATTATCCAGTTCTTTGCTGCCTGTCCAGTGGTATTTCTCACTAGTATATTTCATATGCCATTGACTGTGAGTCTAGCACATAGCTATGTTAGTACTAGACAATTATGACTCCCAAACTTGTTGATAGTTTCTTGTCTAGAAAAGAAAAGACTCTGTGCAGAATTGGCAGTCATCTCTCATATCATGGGAGGTTCAGTTTACATTGATTAGAAGACTCAAGTTTGGATCTCCCCTCCCCCCTCCAGTACAATTTTTATAGCTGTTCTTTCAGGAAAAACAGAAGGCTGAATCTGTTTGCAGTAAATTGTGTCTGTTGAGTTAAATTGGGTCCCATATTTATGACTGCATACTTGTTCGTACAATGCTGCATTGCATAGTAGGGATGAATGAAACACATCCTGAGATGAAAATTTTGACCTCCTCCAACTTTTGAAGGGCCAATTTTATTGAAAGAATAATTTATTTGTGAGTGACTTTTTTATTTTCACATACTCCTAATTAAGGTATGTGTTAGTTAGGGTACACATGATCTAATAATTTAGAATCAGGTCTATGTATATAATGTGAATTATAAATTCTTATTTTGAAAAGCAACCTCATCCTTTTCTTTAAATTCTTCATTGTTCTCTTAAAGGCAATGAGGAGATTTCTGAACTATGAAAGTAAGATTTTCGGACCTTTATTCCCTGAAGCTGGCCAGGAGCAGCATGGTTCTGTCCTTGTTCTATATAGAGTGATGCCATCCTAACTGAACACTTTGCCTTCTGGCAGAAGACTTAGCAAGGGATTCCGAGTTGTGTGGTTTTATTAGATTCAACATGCACTAATGAGACTCTATGTTGATAGATAATTCTTGCCATGCTTCTGTGCCTTGATTCTAGAAGGAGTTCTTGAAAATTAAATGAAAAAGTGGCAGTGTATGATCAAACATACACCCATGAATATTATTTAAGGATAATATTGGCAAGTATGTGGATCATGTGATTTTCAACTGCTTTGTCCTGTGGAAAAAATGTAATTCTCAAAATGGTGGCCCATGCATGTTATCAACAACAAACGTATATAGCTTAGAGTAAAGGGAGCAGGTGAAATGCGCATGTGGACATATCTGCAAATTCACATAACTGAAAATAAAACAGTCCTAAAGAAGATAAAAATTCTAAAAAATGAAAAGTGACATATCACCATCAAATAGTCTTTCTAGTCAAATCTTTGCTTTTCAGCTATCATTTCTCTAAGAAGGGGAGTCCTTCCTGGACTCTTGTCAGGCATCTCAATCTCACTACCTATGGATATTTTCTAAACTATTTCATTCTGCCAAGAGAAGAAACTCATTGTCTTCCACCGAGGACTCCAAATGCTTTATAAGCCCATTTTATGAATTGACAGAATTGACCAAAATTCTTCTTAACAGACTTTTAGCAACCTTCCTTTCCTCTATTTCAGATAGATTACTCGTCTTCAGTACACACTGAATCACGATATCCCATCTTCTCTGATATTCTGACATTCATCATAGGTAAAGGAACATCTTGGCTGTTATTGTTTTATTTGATTTGTGTGTGTGTGTGTGTGTGTGTGTGTGTGTGTGTGTGTGTATGCATTTATATTTTGTGGTTTTCTTTCAGCAAGGTTTTGACTGGAAGTGAGAGAAATTCTTTGTTCTACTGGATGCTTTGTTCTACTAGAACTCTCAAGAGAGTAGATATACATTATAGTATAGCTAGAAAGGGTGTGCTTCATAGATTTATATGAACTCTGAAAGTGAGCCTATAATCCTTTAGCACAGGCTTTTGTGATAACTTTGCTTGCCTCTAGAATGCAACATAAATGTGATTTTCAAAATTGGCCTCAGATATAGGAACAGCAAAATATTACTCACTTGACTCACTCTGGGTTTTGGCGGGAGGGGATTGAGCTATCTTATTAGAAATAAAAATATAGATTCTGTTGCCTCACTGGGCCAAAACATCCAGTAGAATAAACATTTTAAGCAATAAGAACAGAGAGCCCCCATTCTCCACCTCTACCCCTCAATTTCAATTTTCTTCTTTAGAGCACATTGTAGCATAAAAAATAAGCAATTTGTATTTGACTTTTAGCAATTAGCAGCAGACAGAGGCCAGAGACTGAGGGTTCAAGCAGACAGGTTAAGAGCATTAGTGAGGAAATATTTCTGAATGGGCCATAGCCATAACATAGCTGGTCTTAGGACCTACTGGGAAGTATTGCCTTAAAGCTTTATATATTTATTCTGTTCTTTATTATCTTGTAACATGCACTGTCATCAACACAGCCAGCATACTCACAAGTCCTATTGACCCTCACATACATAGTTACTAGCAGTTTTCCAAGTAGGCTGTTCATGACGGTCTTCTCCATTTTACTGTCAGGTCTTTGGGGCCATGGACTCTTACAACTTACTTTGTACCTCTAATGCCCAAGGAGGTGTTTGCATACTTATTAAGTGTTTGGAAAATTAAAACAAAACTATTTTGTTTAATGATATGTATAGTTCTAATTGTTATAATCAAGTAACACATCCGTGTTATGAGAAATGACTGTTAGCCATTATGATAATGGAAGAGAAGTGAAGTTTCATGTTAGGAGATCATGCTTGTGGATTTCTTTCTCAGTGTCACAGTCACATGTCAAATGCCAGATATGATAATTGACCAGGACAACTAGAGTCTTTTTTATTGGTTATTTTATTTATTTACATTTCAAACCTTGTTACCCTTCGTAGTCTCCTCTCCACAAACCCCCATCCCATCCACCCTCCCATTTGCCTCTAAGAGGGTGCTCCCTGACCCACCCACCGACTCCCATCTCACCACTCTAGCATCCCCCTACACTGGGACATAGAGTCTTTTATTACATGTTTTTTTATCAGGTCTGCTACTTGATCCAAAATGCTATAATTTTACCAGAGGCAACTTTGAGAAAATGGATTTTATACACACACAAACACACACACACACACACACACACACACACACACTCCTACCTATGTGTATTAGGAATTATCAGACTGGTAATAAGATCATTCAAAATGTTAAAATTATGAGAAATTTTGCATATTTTATTTTAATCATGACTAATGAACCTAGGATTCTGTTTCTAGAGGGAACTGTGACAGACAAAAATTTCCTTGACATAATTTCTTAATGTACTGACAGAAGTTACAATGGAAATGTTCTTAGCTGCTTATTCTAATAAGCTATGTCCCGCCCCCTCCTAATGTATCACATGTCCTCGTAGGTTAAGTTAAGGGAAAGAAGAGCAGACTCTTAAATGCTTAATATTTGTGAATGAAAATAGGGAGTTCCACCCATCTGTAATCCACATTCACTGGTAACACTTTAGGGCAGGATTTAGCTAAGCAGATTAACATTGAAGTTGAATTTGGCAATAATAGCCTTGTAATTTATTGTGAAGGAAATTTGTTTTAAAATCTTGGCAAATCTTTCCAAGGGTAATGCATAAGTATGTTCTTATAAAGTAAAAATTCTTTAAAAACTCTTTAAGTTATAAGAACAACATTAGTATATTATCCAAATAAACATTTAAATAATATTAATGCCTACAAGAATAAAATCCTTGAGGACATCCTTGTTATCCTCACTCCCATTCTTATATAAAACCATTGTATTTTTTCCACATTATGATCTATTTTTCCATGTATTCATGCACTCAGTATCGTCCTGCCTTATCTTTGAAGACACTGGCCTGTTTAAGTACAGGGAAGTTGCTTTAAGGTAGTCTTTGAAATAATAGAAATTGTTGTGTCAAAGTATCATAAATGCAAACTGCTGGGTTTTGTTTTATTTGTGTGTGTGTGTGTGTGTGTGTGTGTGTGTGTGTGTGTGTGTGTATGTGTGCATTTACCTAACCCTATGATGTCTATCACATATTTTAAATATTTGAACTCCTTAAGTAAAAACACTACAAAGTTGTTATGGGGAATAAATTATGTGGAGTTCACAAATTGTTAAAATGCACAAAATAGTTGAGTTTTCTTATGTCATGAAAGTGCTAGAAGAACAGTGGGATGAACATATTAGTTGTGATCTGGTGCTCATTGTTCCTTTCTATCTTTTTCTTCATCAGTCTTCTCCCTTCCCTCCACTGTAATCATGATGAGAACTGATTTCTGTTTCATTTCAGATGGTATGCTTTTCCTTTAAATAGTCTGTCTCCCAACTCTTTAAGAAGTTGTCACTGGCAAGAAGTATATTGAAGGTCACCTTGTCCAATATTACTTTTTATTTTAAATTACATTTTATTATCTATCTATCATCTATCTATCTGTTATTTAGTGTGTGAGAGCATATATGTATGTGGGTATGTATGCTTTCTATTCATGCCATAGTGTATATATGGACGTCAGAGTCTGTTCTCTTTTTCTTCCAGGTGGGACCTATGGATGGTCAAATCTGGTGACACAAACATGTCTTCATCTGATGAGCCATCAAGCCATCATACTGGTCCCCATCCTCCTTTTTCTGTGTCTGCTTTTCTATTTCTTTCTTTTTCTTTTTTAAAAAAAAAGATTTACTTATTTTATTTATCTGAGTACACTGTAGCTGTCTTCAAACACACCAGAAGAAGGCATCAGATCTCATTACAGATGGTTGTGAGCTACCATGTGGTTGCTGGGAATTGAACTCAGAACCTCTGGGAAGAGTAGTCAGTTCTCTTAACCTCTGAGCCATCTCTCCAGCCCCATTTTTAAACATACTATTTATTTATTTTTATTTATATGAGCACACTACACCAGAAGAGTGCATCAGATCACCTTAACAGAAGGTTGTGAACCATCATGTGGTTGCTGCAAATTGAACTCAGGACCTCTGGAAGAGCGAGCTCTTAACCAGTGCTCTTAACCACTGAGCCATCTCTCTAGCCCTGTATTTCTTGATGACAAATAATTTGCTTAAATGCTGGCTTCTCTTTATTTTTTTTGTTCATTTTTCAGTAATTAAGTATTTGCTTTGGTGATTTCACATATGTGTATCATACCTGCTGACCACTCTCCATCCTATTTGTTCTCTTACCTCGCTACTCTCCCCTCTTCCCTGCAAACTCCTTCTCACATTCATGTCTATTCATCTGGTTTTGTGATGTACTGCATTTATTTAAGGAAATTTATGTGACTATGGGTATGAACCTATCCCCTACTGTCTGCCTGACTTAGCAGTGGGCATACACTCTAAAACATTGAATTCCTCACATATCCTAGAATGTATCAATAGTTCAGCAGTAAATGATAGAGCCCCATAAACATCTCAGAACCATTTCTTAAACAGTGTGTTACAATCTCTTGTGGGATGGCATAACTCAGTGTGGAGACCGTGAGAGATTTGGCAATGGTGAAAGGTTTGTGAATGTATAACAACTATAATTAATAAGAAGACAAAGGTAGAATGAATGTAAGTTCTTACTGGTCTCCAGTAAATAGCATCTGTACTTTTCATTGCACAAGCCATAATGAAATGCACCACCAGGAGCCCTGGTTTGCATGAGATGTGTGTGGAGATACCATAAAGTATAGGGCCTGTGGACAGAGTAGGGATCTAGTTACTCAGGCTCCTTATTTTGAGATTGTCCCAATCCCTACATTCGTCTGAAATTTCTTTCAAATCCTTATTAGCAGATTGATGATGCATGTCAGAGTGTCAGAGTATCCATTTCAGATTCATAGTGTCATCAAAAATATGGGATGTTGAACTGAATTGGAAACTGTCAGCTTCTACATTTTTTTAAAGCATGTATGATTTGTACAAAATAATGGCTTCCATTATGGTATTTTCATCCATTTACATATTTACCTCAAACACAGCATGCCTTGAAAGGAAGAGTAGCACTTGTTCGCTCTTCAGGTGTTTTGGTCTCTGGGGCAGTAGTCCAGATACTAGGGGAACAGAAATTAACCAGTAGTCTCTCCAGTGGCTTATCAAAGATGCTTCCATTTTATTCCGGCATTTAATCTGCCACAGAAGCTGTTTATTGCTTCATCTTTCTGAGTAATGCGGACACTGTCACTTAATTAACTCACCATTTGACTGTGTGCTTAAAACTGTCAGGTGGGAAATAAATTTAGTGCTGTCTTATGATTAATAAAATGCTAAAGTCTCCTTTTGTAGGGCTGTGTACCTGGCACATGAACAAAAGCTACCAGGTTTGTTGAACCTTATTTCACTTGTAAATATCCTGACTGTTGGGAAAATAACTGTGCCTTGTTTGTTCTTTTTATATATTTATTTTTAAAGCACACCAATCTGTGTATGTTTAGAGATGGTGTACTTGGTTAAGGAGACAAATACACTTCATATTTTAACAGATTGGTAAATTACCAGACCCTTCAGCAGGTTTACTTTGTTGAGTCATAGGATTAATAACTGAATATTTATTGAGTGATTATTCATATTGGGAACTGACTTAGGATTATTTGCACCTGCCATTTCCATTCTGAGCAAGCATTGCTCTTCCCATACTGCAGATGAGGAAGTGTAGGTCACATATGCTGTTTTTTTTTCTTTCTTTTTCTTTTTTTTCTTTTCACAAAGTCACTTGTATTAATATTGAGACGTGACCTTTGGATAAGGCGTTTCATAGGCAAGTCCAGTAATTCTATTTATTTTTAGTAGGAGAGATGCCCTAATAAACATAAAATTGTTTTCCTCAAAATTGTACTTAAGGCCTTGATTACTTTTAACATTTTCTCCTGCTTCACTCACTCCTTCAAAGGGACTTGTGCTGGGGATTCTCAAGGTCACTTCTGTGTTGTTGCTTTGTAAGGAAACCCTAAGAGCACAACAAATGTTACAACTATGGCTAGGATATACAACAGAATACAGAGAATCCGATGAGCAAAGGTAACAGTTTCTGGGTAGGTGGAGAAACCTAGGTGAGCACAGTAGGAGTCTTCCTGGTAGATGTTTTGAATTCCTCCAGCAGCATTTTATGAGGTATTGGAAGTGTCTCCTGGGAAACTTAACAAGATTTACTATTTGTAAGGATACTCTGACAAGTTCTCAGAAGTATTTCAGGATATCAGAATGGAAGTAGATACTCAGCATGAAACTCAGTGTTTGTACTCAAAGTTTATGTACAAAAGTGCTCTTTTTATTTAAAGAAAGTTTGATGTCAAAGTGGAGAAGGCTTAGTCAGGTTTTTTAGATGTCTTTCAAAGGCTAGATTTATAAGCAAGGATTGCTAAAAATGACAACCCTGGGACTGTTACTCCCCCAGATCCCCCAAGATTCAGGTGATCTTATTGAAAGACCACAATCAAGTTAGATTTTTGTTTGCAATTCCTGCTTTATTATTTGCGATGTTGCTAACAAGTTTTAGGTGTCCTGTCTACTAAACACACTACCACTGAAGTATGCCAGTAGTTCTCCTTTGCATTCCTATGAGTTGATTCACTGATGGAGTAAAGTTCATATCTTGAGTATTAAGTATTAGAAAACCATGGAAACATTCATTTCAGGAGTTGCCTTTGTCCCTCCCTTCTTCCCTTCATTTTTTTCTTCCATGGGTTTCCCTAAATGTATTTACTGACCATCTCTTGGGCAAAAAAATGGTGAATTGGGATGATTAAGATCATAAACACTGAATCAGCATATCTGGGTTTAAACCCTAATTCATCAGTTATCAGTTTCTCAGTTTTAGGCAAGTTCCTTGTTCCTGTCCTGTGTGTGGTCACCAAAGAACACACCATTCGCTTCCTTTATTAAAGGATAGCAGAGTTCCTATCTCTTTGAACTTTCTTTCTGAATACAAAATAGGAAGAGATAATTTTGGACTAGGGCTGAAGAGATGATAGAGACTGCCAACAATCCTATTGGGTTGTCAGATGAACCTTAATTTGATACACACTGTGTTTTTCTGAGCATGAGAACATTGAGGGTACAGAAGGGGGACAGTTGGTTTTACTGTTATCTACAGCAGATGATCAAAGAAATTACCTGCAAATATACATAGGCCAGGGTTCATTTCTCTGTTCCAAGACTAGACTGGAGTAAGAGGCAGGCTTTCATTATGTTATTTGACCTCTGAACTTTCCAATTGATGGCCTGCTCCACTTTCTTTCCTTATTCCTCTTTCTTACTGATATTTCTTTACATTTCATGCCATTTACTTTTCAAATCATGTTTATACACAAATACATATAGGAAATGATTTATATTGAGGGCAACTATCACAATAATGGATGTGTCATTATTTATGTGGTTGAAAGGAAAGAAAAACTACCATTTACATGATGTATTTAGATTGGTAGCATTGTTTCTTGTCCATAAAGTACATCCTTTTCCTATTTTGTTCTGAGTCAAAAATGTTTAGGCTAATTTTGTACATGTAGCTATACCTGACTAATACAGATGTAGAGGCTCACAGCCATCCATTGAACTGAGTACACGGTCCCCAATGAAGGAGTTAGAGAAAGGTTCTGTGGAGCTGGAGGGTTTGCAGCCCCTTAGGACGAACAACAATATGAACTAACTAGTACCCTCAGAGCTCCCAGGGACCCAACCGCCAACCAAGGACTATACATATTGGGACTGATTGTTCTGGCAGCGTGTGTATAGTAGAGGATTGCAAAGCTGCTCATCAATAGGAGGAGAGGTCCACAGCCCTGTGAAGGTTCTGTGCCCCAGTGTAGGGGAATGCCAGGGCCAATAAGTGGGAGAGGGTGGGGTGGCAGGCATGGGGATGGGGGAGGCAACAGGAGTTTGTTCTTGTTGTTTTTGTTTGTTTGCTTGCTTGTTTGTTTTTTGGAGGGGAAACTGGGAAAGGAGAAATTTACATGTAAATAAAGAAAATACCTAATTTAAAAAATTAAAAAAAAAACTTTTATTTTATTTTTTGGTGTGGGGTCATTTTAGATGTACTTAGGCAAAGGGAAACATAACAAGATTCCACATTCTAGAAGGAATATTTATGACTTCCTCTGCCTCTGTCTTGTTTGTTTTAAACAAACACACCTATAAGGCGCATACATATATATACCACTACACTACTGAGACGGTATTACCCCGTCAATTTGTGCCTAATACTAATTCCAAGCGTTTAGATCCATATTGTGGATCATTCATAATCTAGCATAAAATTTCTCATATCTTTCATCGTTGAAATAAATGGTAACTTATTCTGCACGTAGTGATGATTGTTAGTTGGGCTTTTGTCTATATTCCAGGTAGACCTTGCTTCAAATAGAAAGAAGGGTTTGAATAGTAAAAGCATATTCGTAATTATAAAACAAATCGATGTGATCTAACACTGTGTTAGCATAGAGAAAAATCTTGTGTCATGACAAAACTTTTCCAGAAATAATATTCTTTTTGTTTGTTTAGTTTCTTGTTCCAATGTGTGATACTAAATGTTCTTATGAGTTAGTACAATGTTTATGGTGTTGTGTATGGAAAGCAGCATTCTTATGTATCTGGATCTTTCCATCTGATACATACGGACACTAATATTAATTTCAATCCAATACATGAAATATGACTTCCATGGTTGTAGTAGTCACATTGCAAGTACCCATGAAAGCACTGCAGGTGGTTAGTAGATGCTATACTGGATGACACCGACATAGTACATTTTCATAATTATAGTAAATTCTGTTGGAACATATCTGTCTCTGTGAAATGCACAATATTTCAGTTCTTTGTCACTTCTTCCCCTTTGCACTATATGGACACCAGGTACTGTAACTATAAGTATTTGTCATCAAGTATTTAGCTGTAATTAATAACTCTTAAATGTGTAAGTGAGTGTGCTTTATTGGCTTCTGTTTATACTTTTGCTCTAAGCTCTGTGGATGGCTGTTGAGATAAATGAGCCTCATTGTCCTTTCTTCATGGGAAATCTTTTGTCATAAATATCAAGCTTTGTAGATCTTTTCCTTACTGATTAGTCTTAATTCTTTGGGTATATATGAATCAAATCCATGCTGGTAGACAAAAGCATTTAGTAACCACTTGAAACACAATATGGTATCAGACATCTATGCCAACACACACTTCTAGTGATATGGGAGAACCTCCATGAAATATACATTGATTACTACTGTGACAAGAAGTCATAGTCTCTTAGGAAGATGGCATTTCTATCAGCATCAGACAGTGACCATGAAATATTGTATTGGTTAGGATTATCTAGAGTCACAGTCTGTGTTTATGTATATATACATACACATGTATAAACATACATACATACATATGTATGTATATATGTATACGCACATATACACACAAACACACACACAGAGGGGGCGTTTATTGGAATGACTTACAGTCTGCAGTCCAGCTAATCCAACAATAGCTAGCTGTAAGGAATCTAGTAGTTGCTTAGTACCACTGATGTCTCAGCTAGTCTTCAATATATGCTGGAATCATGAAGAAGTAGATTCAAATGCTAGTGAAGGAATGAATATGCTCAATGCAAAGGCAAGGAGGCAAAGAGCAAAAGCTTCCTTCTTGTTCTTATATAGGCTTCCAGCAGAAGGTGTGGCCAAGATTAAAAGTATATGTCTTCTTGCTTAAGATTGGGATCAAAGATATGTGTTTTCCCAACTCAATATCCAGATCATAGGTGTGTGTTTTTGTATTTCAAAAGTTCTGACTAGAAGTGAATTTACCCACTTCAAACTAAGCAGAATACCTTTGATATGTGTGCCTCTCATTTCTGGATTGTAGTTCATTCCAGATATAGTCAAGTTGACAACTAACTAAGTAGAGCCATCATGGACGTAGGAAATTAATCTTTCTTCTTGACTGTAATCTTTGGCACAGTGTATACTTCAGGAAATCTATAAATACAAATATTTCCTCTATGACTTGATTTGCTCTATTCCTCTGTACATACACACAGGCACACACACACACACACACACACACACACACACACACACACATACACACACAGAGAGAATTATATCTTCTTTTATAATGGAAGAAAATAATGTGGCTTTAGGAACAGTAGGCAAATAATAGAGTAAGTGGTCACTTTCCTGTGTGTTGCATGGCATTTTTGCTTGCCTTAAATGGTACTTATGGGGTTTTTACCTAGAAAGAATCTTACTAGGTAAAAGTGAAAAGTCTTACTAGTGAAAAGACTGGAAGTAGTAGCTTAGGGAAAAGTCATAGGAACATGAGCAAATGTAGATTCTTATATACACAATGAGCTTTGGTTCTACTAGACCTCAAGGACCTAGGAGACAGAACATTTTGTTTTTGTTTTTGTTTTCTACTATTTCCTCTCTGATAAGTTTAGGAAAACAAGGAAGAGTAAAGAGATATTTGTATAACAGGCTCAGTTCCTTCCATGGATCAGTGGGAGGAACTGAAAGCTGGCAAAGGTGGTCAATATCTTGGGGAGATTGCATTGCACTGTTTATATTTATAACTGAGACTTTAGGTCTTGTTTATGGAACATTTCTACACAGGGCTCATTGATTCTCAGATTGCTGAATCACAAAGCAGCTGCTTCCATTAGAAGCACAGTTATTTTACTCACTACTCATTACCTCATAAGTACATAATTTCTCAGTCGCGGTCTCCAGCCCACAGTTCTTGCCCTTGAGGTCATGTCTAACACGGTAGAACAGTGTTCTGTGACTTGCCCACCCATATGGCAGTGCTTTGATGTCCTTGGTTCCTGTTCATCATATCCATGTCACTTATAAGAACAAGTTTTTCACGAGGCAAGAAATGGGGTTTGGTTTAAGTCAGCTCTGGATGTGCATTTTCCTAATATTCAAATGAGGACAAAGAGAAGCAGATTTTGTCACAAGATTGGTTGCGATGGGGACATGAGAGTAGAAAAGGAAATGCCTCCCACAGTTCTATTATGTATCTTAGGATAAAAGTGATAGAGAAAATAGCAACATTGCAGACTCTATTTCACTTGACTGGGCAATGTTCTTAATGAAACTATGATTTACTGCCCTTTTCGTACATGGCCAGATTTTGAGTTGTGTCCTCTGTGATACAGATTTTTCAGCATGTGGCCGCTGTCCACATCAGGTTTTCTGCCATTGTGCTTATTTGCATAAATGAAAGCAGAACCTCCAGAGGTTTGCTCGGTTTCTCTGTGACCTTGAGATCATTGGTTGCCTCTGTGGAAAGAAAAACTCTGGACAGTACTACGCTGGCAGTCTCGGGTCCTAAAGATCTTTCTGAGGGGAACTGGGAGGGTATTTTTTTTTTATATAAGAACTTGGCTCTGAATGTCAAAGGAGCCCAAGAAGATCAAATCTTTCTACTTTTAGGGGAAACTGGGAACTATGGAAACTATGGGAAATAGCTTGTAAATCAGAGGAATATTACATCAGCTACCTATGACAATGGCATTGTAGAATATACAACACAGTTTGACCTCTGTAGGTAGAGATAGCTGTAGCCTTTATGATTCATTTTGATGTAGCATTTAGACCCTGGCATTATCTCTTTACCCACACAATGTTACTACTTTCTTATAGGGGTATAATAGTACATCCACTCAATAGTCTTACATTAATGTGAATTTAGATCCCAAATTTTGTGTACTAAGATTGCTACAGTGTTTTTTTTCTTTGTTGTTGTTGTGAGGTTTTCCTTGTAGCCAGTAGACATCAGTGTTTATTTCTAAGTCTCTTGAAGCAGATATGCAAATGTCCACATGCCATTAAGTTCCAACACACGAAAACATCATGATAAGGATGTTCTTGATGACCTAGGTTTAAAAAATCCAGTGGACAATTCTGGAAAAGTCTTATATATGCTTTTAGGGCATATAAAGCTATACTGAAAAATATAAGAAGAAAAGAGCTCAATGAGCTAACCCTTCAAAATCCCTAGAAGATAATATTACATAAAGCAGAATGTGTCATTGTTATTAATTATTCATCACTTCATGAAAGTTATAATCATAAAGATTCTTGAAGCTGCTGTGTAATATGGGCTCAGGGCGAGGGCAATGGTAAAATAAAAACATGATAAATATAATTGATACTCACTGATTCTATGTTACTAACAAAATAACCTGCATTAATGAGCATAAAGAATGCCTTTTAAAAGGGACTAAAATTATCTTCTTCGATTCTCAAAAGTGTGTTTCTCCCCATGGAAATTTTCTGTGAACCAAAATAGCGCATACTAATAGTTATCATTTACAGAGGGCCCACTATGTAATGATGCTTTTTATTTCTAGTCCCTATGGCAACCTCGCAAGGAAGATTTCATTATCCCTATGCTCCTGATGAGGAAATTGAGCTTGAGAAGGGTCAAATAATTGTCCCTGGAAAATTTCATACACCACAAGGGATAAGTGTTGTGTCTGGAATGCCTTAGCCGCAATCTGACCAGCTCCCTTGCTACTCTGTCTATAATGGCAGCATAAGTATTTCCTCTTGGAAAACCTAGAATGAATTTTATTCAAGTGCTGTGTGTTTCCCCTTAAAGTATCATAAAAGAATGAGTGTTGATTCTTATATGTAGTTACTCATGATGATGAGTGATTCTTGATGATTCTGTTTTAAATAAGCATTTAGGGCGAGAGCTGAACTAGTAATTGAGACTGAAATGTAACAAAGTTCCTCACCCTCGAACATTTATATCTTTTAGAAGGTTGGCACTCTTTCCCCTTCTAGTCTTAGGAGTAGATATCACATGCCTGCATTAAACAATGCTTTCTCAATAATCATTCCAAACAATCTTGAAGTGTTAGCTAAAATTGCATGTACATAGAAATAAGATTCATTCACTACTACTATTACTTTCAAGTAGTGTTTCTTAAACTTCTTCCACTCAGTACCTCTCTTCACCTGAGAAAATTTTTTGTCCTTAAGATAAAGTATATAAATTAGATTTACAAATCAGACGTTTACTGATAATAAATCATACATTTACTTCTAAACACTGCTTTGGTATTTGTATAATTTACCATTTCTTACAGGTGAGCATATTTGCATGTTACATTGAAGGATACGCTTATTTATTTTTACATAAAGAAGTAAATCTAGGCTGAATATTTGCTACTGTAGTGAATGTTTGAATGTTTTTCAAAGTTGATATTTTGATTTTCTAATCAACAATCCTGAGAGTACCTCATTGCACAAATATATAGCACAAAATGGAAGAAATATTGGTACACCTTTTCTTTTTTCTTTTTTTAAAAGTCTTTTCAGAATTTATTGTCAATTTATTTATTTTTTATTGGCTATTTTATTTATTTACATTCCAAATGTTATTGTATCCCCGTTCCTTGTTTCCCCTCTCCATCCCCCTATTTCATCTCCCCTTACTCTGCTTCTTTCAGGGTGCTCCCCCACCCACCAACCCACTCCCACCTCAGTGTCCTAGTATTCTTCTACACTGGGGCATCAAGCCTTCACAGGACCAAGGGTCTTCCCTCCCACTGATGCCAGATAAGGCCCCTTCAGCTCCTTCAGTCCTTCCCCTAATTCCTCCATTGGGGTTCTTGTGCTCAGTCCTATGGTTGGCTGTGAGGATCCACATCTATATTGGTCAGGATCTGGCAGAGCCTCTCAGGAGTCTAATGTATTAGGCTCCTGTCAGCAAGCACTTCTTGAAATCTGCAGTAGTGTCTGGGTTTGGTGTCTCTGTGTGGGATGGGGCACTTTCTAAATGGCCTTCCCGTCAGTATCTGCTCCATTCTTTGTCCCTGTATTTCCTTTAGACAGGAGCAATTCTGGGTTAAAATTTTGGAGATGGGTAGGTGGTCCCATCCCTCAAACTAGGGGGCAATGCCTAATCTCTGGATATGGTCTCAACAGGTTCTCCCTCCCCTTTGTGGGGGCATTTTAGCTAATGTCATCCTATGGGGTCCTGCCAAGCTCTTGCTTTTCTGGCATCTGGGACTTTCTGGTTGCTACCCCCAGTTCCCCATCTCCTGTTTCTACATACCTCTGTTCAATTCCCTGATCCTCTGTACATCTCCTCCATCTCCTCCCATACCTGATTCTTCCCTTCTTCCCCCCTCTTCTCTTCCTCCCAAGACCCTCCCACCCTTTACTTCCCTTGATTATTTTGTTCTCCTTTCTAAGTAGGACTGAAACATCCACTCTTTGATCTTCCTTCTTCTTCAGCTTCATGTGGTCTATGAGTTGTATCGTAAGTATTCCACGCTCTTCACCTAATATCCACTTATCAGTGAATACATACCATGTGTGTTCTTTTGTGACTGAGTTACCTCACTCAGGATGATATTTTCTAGATCCATCAATTTGCTTGTGAATTTCATGAAATCATTGTTTTTAATAGCTGAATAGTATTCCATTGTGTAAAGGTACCACATTTTCTGTATTCATTCCTCTATTGAGGGACATCTGGGTTGTTTCCAGCTTCTGGCTATTATAAATATGGCTGTTATGACCATAGTGGAACATGTGTCTATATTACATGTTGGAGCACCTTCTGGGTATATGCCCAGGAGTGCTATAGCTGGGTCCTCAGGTAGTACTATGTCCATTTTTCTGAGGAACCACAAAGTGGTTTCCAGAGTGGTTGTACCAGCTTACAATTCCACCAGCAATGGAGGAGTGTTCCTTTTTCTCCACATCCTTACCAGTATCTACTGTCACCTGAGTTTTTGATCTTAGTCATTCTGACTGGTGTAAGGTGGAATCTCAGCCTTGTTTTGATTTGCATTTCCCTGATGACTAAGGATGTTGAACATTTTTTTAGGTGTTTCTAGGCCATTCATGTTTCCTCCATGTTACTGTAATACATATCATGACCAAAAGTAACTTGAGGGAGAAAAAGATTCATTTTAGTTTGCAATTTCAGCACCTTTGAAAGAAGTCAAGGCAGGAACTCAAATAGGAACAGAAGTAGAATACATGGAAGGACTTCGCTTAGTGGCTCCCATCCTTGTCTTGCTCAACTAATTTTCTTATATATTAAGGAACAGCTACCTTGAGATGTTACTTCCCAGAGTGGGATAGACCTCCTGTGTCAATAATCCATCAAGATAATCTCTCATAGATGTGACCACAGTCAATTTTATCTGGGAAACCTCCAAACTGGGATTCCCACAGATGGTGCTAAATTGAGTCAAGTCAACAGCTGAAGGTACTTAGGACAGGAGATATCTTAGTTAAGGTTTCCATCACCATGATGAAACACCATTAGCAAAAGCAATTTGGAGAGGAAAGGGTTTATTTTGTTTATACTTCCACCTCATTCTTTACCATCTAAGGAAATCAGTGCAGGAACTTAAGTAGGGTTAAAAGCTGGAGGCAGGAGCTGATAGAGGTCATGGAGGGAAGCTCTTACTGCTTGCTCCTTGCTTCATGGTTTTTTTCACATGGCCTGCTCAGTTGCTTTCTTATAGAACCCAGGATTACCAGCCCACTATGGTAGTATTCATGATGTTCCTGGCACTCTTACACCAATTACTAAATAAGAAAATGCTCTACAGGCTTGCTTATAATCCAATGCAATAGGGGGAGGATTTCTCAATTGAGGTTCCTTCCTCTCATGATTTTTTTTAGCTTGTGTTAGGTTGATGTAAAACTATCCAGCATAAGAGTCATTTCAGAAATTGTTGGAAATTCTGTCCTAACCACAAGCCAAAATTATTTCCTTATTTTATTTTTTAATGAGATAAATCAGCAGCTAAATTGCCTATCTTTTAAATTAAGTATTATAGGACACAATACTTCAAATACATAGCAATTTGATACATACTGGAGAACAATGGTAAAAAAATGTAAACAACTATTTCTGTAATTAAATGATTGCTTCTGTAAAAGCAGAAAATTCTATAGTAAAATCTCTACAATTTGTAAGGTACAGTAATATCAAATCTGAGCCAGTATATTTCAGGCAATACTCATTAGTATTTGGTATTTCATAATGTAAAATGTGATTATTGTGTGTTCTGGACCAAGGTTGTAATGAAGCTGCACAGGTGGGCGCTTCTAGAAACACCTCAGATTTATTACAAGTTATATTTTGGGTTTATTTTTGGTCATTGCATGTTCTGAAATCTTTTACTGTTACCAAATTTTGCAACTCTCTACCTTGACATGACCTCATGTGATTCCATGATCCGTAGTTTAAAATCACAGATACATATGTGCATACCTACACATATGCACAGGCACAATAATGCATGAGATATTAATATACTGCAGTAGTCTTGACACAACAATGAGTAGCTGTGGGCTAAGTATATGAATTTCTATTGATACTGGAATTTGAAAGGTTGTTGTCTCCAGTTCTCAGTAACAGAACAGATCTCAAGGAAGTTATCACATTGAGATTTTTAAAAGTGTTATTCAGTTTTATGTGTATGGATATTTTGCCTGCATGTATACAAGTGTGTGTAAGCCTTCAAATTTACTTGGTACACACAGAGGTCAGAAGAGGGTTAGGTGAGTAATTAGTTTTTCTGTGAAAGCTTGCACTGAGATGTAGAATTTCTAGCCTTATGTGTTTATCAACAATACATAGATAAGGCATAGTTATAGACAGATATATATTTACTTTTTAATTAAACCTTCAGCACAATTATTTATTATATAAGTAGTTTTTAAATACTTTTTTCTTTTTTAAATTGAAAATAGATTCTTTTATTATACAGTACATCCCAACTACAGTTTTTCATCCTCCACTGCTTCTAGCTCTGCCCTCAATGTCCCCTCTCTCTAAGATCCACTCCTTCTCTGTCTTCTTTCAGAAAAGAGTAGGCCATAAGATATGGCAATCAAATACAACAAAACAAGATTCAACAAGATGAGGCAAAACCTTTCACTTCTAGGTTGGATAAGGTAAACCAACAGGAGGAAAAGATTCTCAAGATCAGGTAAAAGAGTCAAAACCACGCCAGCTCTCTCTCAAAGTTAGGAGTCCCACAGAAATGCTGCACTAACAGCTATAGCATATACTCTGGGCATATGATGCAGACCCATGCAGGCCCTGGGTTTGCCACTTCAGTCTCTGTGAGCCCATATGTGCCCTGCTTAGTTGATTTATTGGGCAGTTTTCTCCTGGTGTCCTCCATCCCCTCTGACTCCTACAGTCTTTCCTCCCTTCTGAAGGACTCCCCAGTCTCCTAGGGAAGGGTACCAATTGAGACTTCCAATTTAGACTCTCTCCTCATAACATCTGGCTGTGTGTCTCTGCATCTACTCTCATATGCTGCCAGAGGAAGTCTATTTGATGATAAGTAGACAAGACACCTATCCATCTATGACTATAAAAGAACATCAGTAGGAATTAATTCATTGATTTTTTTTGCCCTCAGTTGTGTTTTGTTCTACCCTGGACTCTGGGCTATCCACTCTCAGGTTCCCGGACATCCAAGTAGTGGTGGGCATGGCTGAGCTCCCACTTGTGGAGTACGCCTCAAGTTAAATTTGACATTTGCTGGCCACTCTCACAAGTTCTGAGTCACCATTGCCTAGCACATCTTGCAGGAAGGATTAAGTAATATTCTCACCTGTTTAAATTTTATAAATATTCTTTTTTTACAGTCTAGCCCTAAATACTCTTTCAATATGACATAGTGTTAAATGTTAAGGAACATAGAAAATCTTGTATTTGGTTTTCCTTTATCTGTCTGTAGATATGGGAAAATTACTTATTTATTCAGTTTCATCTTTGGCATTGAGAAAGGGTAATCTGACCTAAGTAATTTTCAGCTCTTTGAAGTAAGATTCCTCACTACCTTAATTTGCATCATTCTTTGGCCTCACTGACTGTCATGAACTCAAGACACATATAATTTTAGAAAAAAAGAAGGTATTATTTTTGATAGAGCTACCTAGCTACTGTAGCTAGGTAGTTTCAGGGACTTATAAAAATTCCATGTATTTGTATGTGACATTTAGAGTTTGAAACCGGAAGGAGTATTCTGAGTCCAGGGATTACATCCCTCTCTCCTGAGAGGAGTAATGGGAATAGTTGGCTAACTGTAGGGCCATTTTAGTTTAAGGTTGCATCAGGGGTGAATCTGCTTTTCTATTGTGATGCTTGATAGCTCATTTGTCACAAATAAGGAGGGTGTCTGAGCCATAGTAAGTGAACTGTTAAGATTTTAGAAGGAACAAGGATAGAGTACAAAAATGGGATAAAAAAGAGGCAAAATTAGACAGTATCTATAAGTAACACATACAGGAAGAAGAGATGAAACAGAAGGAGTAGAAAAGAGTAAGAATAAATCTATAAATATGCTATGAATATGATTTTACAAGTTAACATTTTTGTGCTATTACACAAAAATGTAATGCTGATGTTTTTCAGCTAGGCTTGTTGTCTTATAACTTTTATTTAAAATATTTTCAATAGTAACATTTGAAGAGTTTTTAATAACAGATCTAAAACTCATAACCTGTAACTTTGTGCCATTGTGTGTCACCCACATTAGTTATTTCTGTGTTTATCTCTAATCCACTTCTCCAGAGAAATAGTTTTAGCTACAACTTTCCACTTTGCCTTGCCATGACAGTGGTTGAGAACAATTTTGGACTCTGATTTGTGACTAGAAGACATTTTTTTTTCCTAATGTGCACAGAGTGTAGTTTTTAAAAAATGTCTACAATTTTGGATGTTTTCTCTGTTATTTGCTAGGTTCTATCTAAGAAATATCAAAAGTATGCTGCTTTATTCTCTCAAATTCTATCTTACTTTCACAGTTAGTAGACAAGACAGTATCACTATGCCTTGAATAGAATCGTAATCACCACAGCTCTGCATTTTCACATAGCCCATCCACTTTGGGTTGTCAAAACACTTTCACTTCTGCTCGGGAGCTTTCCTACCTTGCTCACATCAGTATTGTTCCTATATGTGGAGCAACTGATATGGTGCCAAATAGAATTCAGAGAAAGATTCTGTAGGGAAACTGTGAATTTGGACTGGAGTAACAGAATTCTTAGCTATTTTAACAGTCTGGACTAGATATAATGGAACTTTGATATACATTCTTCATTCAAAAATGTCCCATGACACAATTGAAAAGCAACCACAAGATTGTAGACAATTATTTTCATTTTATAAAAGTAAATCAATGTGGGCTTCTTAGCCCTCCCACTTGTGGGGCTGGGAGATACTTTTGGGATCAGGAATGAATCTACTGCATCTAGTTTACAGTGCAAATTAGATGAGTATATCACCTTTGAATTCTCAGTTTTGTCACTTAAACACTGGTTCCATCTCCTAAATCAAAGAGTTGGAAACCACTTGCAAAGAAAGTGTCTGTCTCTCCAGCGTTTTTTAAAAATTGTTTTCTTTTTTTTTTTAACTTAAATGACGAAGTACAAATAGTGACATATACTGGTCATTCCAGCACCCCACCTCCCCCAACGAGCTCAAGCAGGAAGATTTCAAGTCTGAAGTCTTCCTGGGCTACACAGCAAGACCTTGTCTTAAGAAGAATAAGCAGGGGCGGAGAGGTGTATCTGTGGTTAAGAGCACTTGCTACTTGTAGGCTTAGATTTTCAAAACCTACTTTCATAAGGGCTCTCAAATGCTTCTACCTGCCTTCCCCACCCCCCTGCTTTCTAGGTAGGGGAGAAAAGGTGGTAAATAGCGCAAGGAGGTGTGGACCTGTTGAGAAGTAGTCCTTTGGGGGTGATTCCTATCTCCATTGTCAGGATACTAGCAGTTCTGTTCAGCAGTGCCAGGATATCAACAGTCTAGTTCACCAAACGCAGAGCAGCAGCTGTGACACAATCCAACATAAGCAGAAAGGCTTTCGCCACATTGGCACAAGCCAATGGGAGTGGCCAGAACAAGCCAAAATTCCAAGGAGTTCTCTGTTATGCCTCTCTCGACAAAGTGAAGATCAACGAAGTTGTGAGACAAAGTGTTGCATGGCTAGCAATGCAAGTGCATTGTCACTGTTTCTTGGGTCTTAGTAATATCTCTCCCAACATCAGGTGTCCTCTCACCACTCTTGTTTTTGCAAAACATCACATGAGTCTGTTTCAAAAAAATATCACATAAGTCTGCATCACCTGACACAACCATAAGTGTCTACCTCAGCCGCTCTTCAAAAGAACCAAAAGTAATTCCGCTCCCAACATTCACAGGGCAGTTTATAACCATCACTAATTCCAGTCCCAGGAGATCTGATGCCCTCTTCTGACCCCAGCGGGCATTGCATATACACAGTACATAAACACACACTCAGGCAATACATCCATAAGCATAAAATAAAAATAAATCTCTTTAAAAACAAATGCCTGGAGAAATAGCAGTATTCCTAAATACTGAGAAGTAAAAAGGGAAAAAGAGGAGAGAGATAGAGAGGGAAGCAGCAATCAATGGTGAAAATCTAGCACTTAATATTACCACTGTTTCAGCACCATTTTGGATCCTGCCTTATGATTTCCAGTCTATACTTTCCATTTTCCAGCACAGAATTTAGGAGTGGCATTTCAGATCTCCATATGCTATCCATCAACTGGGTAAAGGATTCCTATTGACACTTAGCTTGTGTCAGTGTTTACAGCATCCAGGGACTTGGCTAATATGGGGACAACATGCATTCTTGTAGGATTAGTCAGATAGATTTCCCCAACAGGTTTGTATTCTTTGTTTTTAAATTTTTTTATTTTTGAATAATGCATCACAGAACCAAGGATGACTTTAGACTCATGATCTTTATGTGTTAGACATTCTACATGTTGTGAATATAGTCATGTGCCATTACACCTGGATCTCATTGGGTTTAAATTTAAAAACAAAACACAAAGTGGATATGCACCAGTTTAGTCTGATTATCTGTTTCACCATGCGCCATGTCATAATCACATAAAGTCATGGACACACATGGGCAGTGCTTCCGTTTTGAGCTCACACTACCATCTTGTAGGCATTTCCACTAACCCTCTCTCTTGTTTAAAGCATTGCACAGTTTTCCAGCATCTGATCATACATAATATGTTTTGTGCTTGTGGCACAGTATGTCACAGGGTAAAGTCCTGTAACAATGTCTTTGAATCAGGCAATGGACCTTTTTATATAGCAAGCATATTCAGCCATAAAGATCCTGTGAACTGAAAGAAAAGGATGCACTTATATTTGGGATCTGTAGTGGAAAGTATGCCTTGGCTCTGTGGCTGTGTCTTTGAAGTAGATTTGAAGGAAGATGAAGATGAGGATGGGGAGCAAGATACATGACAGTCTACAAACTAAGAAACAACTCCAACTACTGTGGCACCTTTTCTTTCCTGGGAGACATTGAGGTGGACTCAAAAGGCATGAGGTACTCTTGATAATGTTGATTGTTGCCTTAAGTGTTTTCTCTGATGCCAACCAGCTTATGTCACATTTTAAGAACACCGACTTATGTTTTATTGAACTTCTTTCTGTGGAACAAAGCCATGTGCCTGTGGGCATTTGTTTTCAAAGCAGTCTTAGCAATTACTGAATATTGTGAACATTGTGGTTTTAATTGGTGCTTTTAGAACTGCTGCCTGGGAAGCTAAACCACTGGCTAACAGGGAATGGTGGCTTGTTTGCTTTGTGCCATTTCTTTATTAGTATGATTGTTAAACTTTGTAACCAGGAGTTTGCATTTTTAGGCAAACCACAAAGCATAGAATACTTTCAAGCCTTAGTTTCTACCAAAGCAGCACCAACATATACCAGAACTTTAAATTAACCAAGCTCTTGAGTCAAAGTCGTTGAGTTTGCACTTAGATTTCATTTTATGTATGTAAAATGAATGTGTGTGAATACAGGTGTGTGTGAATGAATGCTATTATTAGCATGTGGAAGTCATAAGACAACTTCAGGTGCCAATCATTGCTTTTACCTTGTTTTGTAACAGGGTCTATGTTGGTTTTCTCTGCATGTTCCAGGCTAACTGGCCTATGACCTTCCAGGGAACCATCCATTGCTACTTCTTTTCTCTCTGCCACACTGCTGAGGTAACAGATGCTCACACTAAACATCTTTGTTTTCAGTATGCTCTGGAGATTCAAACTTAGGTCCTCATACTTGTGTGACAAGTGCTTTTACTCACTGAACCATCTCCCCAACACTGCACTTACTTAGTCTTCTACATAGGAATTTAATCACATGACCTCACTATTAGTGATTAGCAGGGCTTTATGTCTCCTTCTTAAACATGTGACCACTCAGGAACGTATGGCCACACCAAGGGGTAATGACTTAATCAGAGAAAGTGTTTCGTAGGAGAGCGTTCTTATTTTCCCCACAAAGCATGTTTGAAATGATTTGATCCCTTCCATTTTGCTTTCCCTGAAATATTGTCTTTACTCTGCCTCACTGAGAAGCAGACTGTCACGTCTGTACCAGGGTCTTTTCTTAATCTGACAGCACATGCACATGTCTAATGGAGCTTGTGTAACTTCTACCTTTCCATATGGTTCATCTTTTTAAAGTTTTGACCAGAGAGGTTGTGCTGATCTTTTAAGGATGAGAAACCAGTTGATTGTCCAATTTTCTAATCTTTAACTGCAGATTATGTATCAGTAGAAAAATGTTAATTATTAACACATTTTAACTGTGTTAAAGACTAGATACAGTGCTGCGGGCCAGCCAGTCTGGGCCTCCCTCAACCCGTTGGGGAACAGGGTCCAAGTACAGGTCGACAAGGTATCGGCCAAGGCCAAGAAAGGACAAATGGAGACGACACAAGGAAGTGCAGGATCTGAATATATTTCTCAAAAAACGGCATCAGACTTTTACAGTCATTACAAAAGAGAAAGGAAAAATCTGGTAGCTCAGTGGTCGAGGTACATCTGAGGCAATCTAAAACACACTGGGTCTAAAACAGCAGCCATCTCCTCTGGACTGGTGCAGCACCCCTGGGGCTCTGAGCACTCTTGGGCCTGCGTGGGCCTGGCTGGAGTCCCAAAGGGCTGTGGTTGAGCCAGCCAGGAGGGTAGAGGCTCAAATCTTCTTGAATGCTGACTGCTGCACACTGTCTCACACACACATTCACATACGTTCGTCTCAAAGTCCCACCTATGCTTAGTAAAACGCCCACTATGCTAATCTACTGGGCTAGTAAAGTGTCCCAGGGGATCCCATTCTTGCTAATTCCTAGGAGTGGCTCAGCTGCCATACATGACTGAAAATGAGGATTCTATTTGACCTTGACCTGGGACAAGTCTCCCATTTTGTAAGCTTCAATGCCCTATCCCTTTCACTATCTCCCTAACAATGCCAGAGGCAATTAGCCTGGATGGGTAACATTCTTTATGAAATTCCAAGCCAGGGTTTTGCTAAGATTTTGGAACATTGGTAAAGGTCAGAGAGCAATGTCCAATTTTGTTTAGCTATTGTAAATTATATCTTGGTGGGCACCTATCACTTGAGTTCACAAGGACATATCTGGGCTATCTCTGAGTTAGGGGATGGTACGAATGAAATTCAAGAGACTGGCTTCCATTGAAGCCTTTTCTCTTCTTGTCTGTGGCCAAGCTTTTGGGCTGTTACAAGACTTCATTGGAGTAGGCGTGGCAATACAGATTTTTTTTTCTTCTTTTTATTTTAGAAGAATCAGATTTTCATATGATGTTTCTTGTATAACTAAGAATATATGCTAGATGAAGGGCTGTTTGCACTGGAAGAACAGGTACCCTTTTCTGTATATTTTGTGTATTAAAAGTTAAATTTGTAAATATTTCTAACATCCAAGAAAGAAAAATCTCCTTTTTAAGATTTTAAAATATAGAGGGTAATTAACAATGCTCATATATCATATATCAAAGATAAATGGTCATGCTTGCATATTTGTTCTCAATACATTTTATTTTAAAATAAAAAATGATTCATTTTATACTTTTCAAAGTCATACTTTATATAAAACTTAAAATTTTTTAAAGTATATAAAATGCCATAATTTGTATAAAATTATTTACTCATTAAATATTCCATCATATGTATAGAATAATTTAATCATTCTCTTTGTTATGATGTAGTTAAACTGTTTTAATTCATGATTATAAGGAAATAAAAGTAATTATTTTATGTCTAATAAAACTGGCACTTAACTGAGAATGGACGAATCACTCGCATTTTTTCCTGATTGCAGTAATTTTATTACTCTTCCTGATGGTTCCACAAAGTCAGTAATATAATTGTCCTCATTTTAACAAAGAAATAATTGAATGTTGCTGATAGTTTACAGCTTGATGATGATAACATAGCTAACAAGTATGGAACTCAACCATTGTGGTATCTGAACTTGAAGTCCACACCACATATATTACACTCTATTGCCTCATCGCATACAACAATGACTATATCTAAGGATGTGCAAAAATTCTGCTTCATAGTATTCATATTTTGAACAGTTTTATAAGGTGTATAAATTACTTTTCAAAAGCTCAGCATCAATGTATTGTACCAATCTGTACCTTAAAACAAAACTTTCTTAATAGAGTCTCTTGATAAAATTATTTTATTGTCATTACTAAGTACACTTAGGAAAAATTGTTTTAAGAATTTGATAATCTCCTTTTCTACCCAAACATGGTTTTATAAGGGTCAATGAAATGGCTCAGCAAGTGAGGCATTTGCTGCCAAGTCTGATAGTCTGAGTTCCACTCCAGGGGTCTACATGATAGAACCAACTACTGCATGTAGTCCTCTAATGTCAATATGCATTTCCCCCTCTCTCTCTCTGTCTCTCTGTCTCTCTGTCTCTCTCTGTCTCTCTGTCTCTATCTCTCTCTCTGTCTCTGTCTCTCTCTGTCTCTCTCTCTCTCTCCTCTCATATATACATGCTGAACAAGCTAACTAAATGTAAATAAAAACTGATATCCTGAATGTTATTTCTCAAATACTACTAATAATAACATCAATGAAAGAGTGTTGGCCATGTCAATAACATTATAATAAGCAGTACTACTAATATAGTTCACAGATGGGTTTTCTGTGCCATTTCTATAATGAACTTTACTTATCTTAGTTTGTGTAATTGTTTGGTTTCTGATTGCTATGAAGAAAAGCCAGACAGGAATCGATTGTGGGAGGGAGGATATATTTTTGTCCACAGTATGAAAGGAATAGACCATCATGGCAAAGAATGTATTGTAGCAGAAGTGGGAGGTGCCTGTTCACTCACATTGTGTTTCTAGGTAGGTAGCTGGGAGCTTTGAGCCTGGTGCCCCATTCTATGGAATGGTGCCACCTACAGTTAGCCTGCAGCTTCATTCCATCAATAAATCTCCCTGAAAATGCTTTCACAGATACTCTCAGAGGTGCATTTCTAAGCTGATTTTAAATCTAGTCAAGTTAATAATGAAACTTAGTCATTACAGTAAGCAGGGTTACTATCTCAGTTACATAGTGAACATTTTCAGATGTTATACAATGCAAGGATAAGAGCTATGACCTAAATAGAAAGTGTGCTAGCTCTAGATAGTCCACTAATATATACCAATTGAGCTTGTGTGCATTTTTATTTCTATTTTACTAATAACTATAGCAATTGTCAGAGTGAATAATGGACACACATTTCTTCTTCTCTTCTAAGTGTAGTGAGTATTAGGAACAGATATCATAATCACTTTCTTACACGTGCTTTCTCTCTCCCCAGAAGGTCTCTGATGAACTTCTGTAATACATGATGATCCACCCTATGTCTCAAGATAATTTTGATCAAAACTCTGTAATATTTTGTACTATGTGTTATCCTACTGGGCATATTTTAGATTCAAAGGGGGTTACTATAGATGATGATATGATATTAATACAATCTGGGCTTGCCTTGAGAAATTAAAAATATTTTCACTTGTTGCTATATGTCCCCATTCTGTGTTGTTCTATGTTCCAAGAAATTTCTGTTTGTTCTTAGTTCTGCTGCTGTCCTGAGACACTACCCTTCCAAGTTCCTACAAAGGCAGCATGTATCATGGCCATATAAATAAAGGTAAATAAATAAAGAAAAATAAAAAGAGAGAAAAATAAAAAGCAATTAAGAGAATGCAATAAAAAATCTATGGTAAAAAGATCTTTAATTGTAAAGAAGGAAAGTTCTGTTAATTTTTTCCCTGCATTACTTTAATTCACTGTGGTGATTTGGATGAGAAATGCCCTCTAGAGTTGTGGCATTTGAACATGTGGTCTCCAGGTGGTGGCCCTGCTTTGGAAGGTTTAGGTAGTGCATCCTTGCTGCAGGAAGTGTATCAATGGAGGTCAGCTTTGAGATAAAAATTCTCGTGCCACTTTTAATTGGTTCTCTGTAATTCATGTGTGAGTTTCAAGGTATAAGTTCTCAGTTTTCTCTTCCTGCTGTCATAACCACCACCTAGCTGCCAATCTGTCCAAACTATTATGGACACTAAACCTCGAGTACCATAAGTCAAAATAAACTTTTACCTACAAGTTGCTTTTGTCATTGTGTTTTATCACAATGATGGAAAATCATTATAGTCATAGAGCTAGTTTTCAGAGGTGTAGATAAAAAGAACATTAAGACTTGAGATACTAATGTCACTTTCTTCCAAAGCAGGATGACTCTTCCTGCTAATTCAAAAATTGGCTATGTCAAGACAGCCTACTACATCTTCACCAAGAGAGTATTAAGTAAGGATCTATTACAACTTAAGGAGTTCTGAGCAAAGCAGAGTGCATTTCATAAAGAAGTCCAAAAGTAGCTTCAGAAAATAAAAAGAAGAGGCTGGCATAGGTTTCCACAGTGGTGAGGTAATGGGTATATGGTGACAACTGAGTTTCTTGCTAATTTCAATGTGAAAAATGATGTGGAGCATGGAAGCTATCAACAATCAACCTCAAAAACACACTCATATTCTTTGTTGAATTTACAAATTCAGTTGAGTAACTACTACATGATTGGAATCATTACTTAGAGCTTAGCTGTCTGTTTGCTGAACAACTCTCAAAGGTGACCTTCTTACCAATGATGATGATAACAAATGCTTAGAGTTCATTATGGAGGTACCATATGTTTTCTCCACTGTTTTCTGTGTGCAGGGTATGGGAAATGGCAGTCATAGTTTTAAAACCTGAATCTAGAGACTTTGACATTTTGAGTATCTCCTCTATACAGGGTCTTTCTCTCTGTGTGCTTTGAGAAATATATAAATATATATATATATTTCCTATCTTAATAGAAGGTGCCTTTGTTCAGGGTTAAAAAATATAAATATCTGCATCTGTGCTCTTTGTTTCTGAAACTCCATAAATAACTATGCATTCAAACTATTTTGGATAGGATTTTCTTTCTTCTCAGCCCAAGGTAGAATAGTCTTTTAAAATTGTGGAATGTTTTTCAGAAGTGAAATAGATCAATAACAGTTCTTATACTTTTAGTTGGAAAGTAACTTTTAGTTCAGATGCACAGAAGTATGTGTACAATACTAATAAAAGTAATAACCCTTGGCCTTGATGAAAGGTTCATTATTAGGCTATGAACTGCTTCAGCACTTACCATTCCTGTGTATTCTGGTGCAATCTAGTCTTTATTTATTTGATGTCTTTGCTTGTATTATTTTAATATTTTCACATGGAAAGATGAACTCAAACAGTTTGCTTCTCAGTGATTTTGGAAGAAATTTCATCTTGTTCCTTCTTTCATTTCTCAGAGCCCAGAAACAGGGACACAGTGATCATTAATGCAATAGAAGGAAAAAGCCTAGATATTTTAATCTGGGTCCATGTATGCTAATTATAAATGTCATATTTATCCTCATAAATTCTGAAATCTTTACATACCTTCTACCCTTTTCAACTATTCTAAGAAAATGTGATTATTGCTTTAGTGTCAGAGTCTAGTAAGATTTTCTGCAGAGAAAATTGTTTTGATTGCCTGGAGTCTTGTCCCTTATCAACTTTAGTCAACAAGTTCCTTTGAATGATTTTCTCCCTATAGTCAGTGAACCAGCCCATCATGCTCAATCTGTTTCCTTCCTTATAAGATTTGAAAAGGCCTAGCATGGTGTCAGTAGTCTTGATTAATCTGCTTATTTCTAAGATGGGAAAGTTGAATCAAGGCTAGTCTTCTTTATGATTCATACCCTTAAAACTCTTAAACTCCCAATCCTTTAGGATGTCTGTTCATCTTCTTTTGCTGCTTTAACAATATCTTCTCAGTTTGTGTGCTCAGGCTTAGCATGAGGTTATTGGTCTTAGGGATCTTAGACACGGATAATTATGTATAGATTTGCCTTTCTCAACATTTACCCTGTGTCTGGAATTTGGAAAGTTGGAATTTTAATTCTAAAAGATTCATGGGACTTCTAAAAATCCATGTCTAGATTTGATCAGAGAGCCTCACGAGAACTATAGGAAGATGTATTTGCATTGCGAGACAAACATTTTACAAAGTCAATCCCACTTTATTATTGAATAAGTTGTCAGTTTTGTATGTGTCTTTCCAGCCCAGTGTGCTAGTTTGATTTCTCTCTGCTGTGATGAAACATTCTGACCATAAGCAGCTTGGGGAAGAAAGGCTTTATTTGTCTATTGTCAAGGGAAGCCAAGGCAGGGATCAAGGAAAGGGCTTGAGGCCATGAAGGAGTAAGGCTTACCAGCTTGCTCCAGGTGGTTTATTTCACCTGGCTTGCTCTACCTGCTCTCTTTCTTTCTTTTTAATTAATTATTTTTTATTTATTTACTTTTCAAATGTTGTTCCACTTCTCAGTCTTCCCTCTGCAACCCCCCTCTCCTTTGCCTCTGTGAGGGTGTTCCCCCACCCACCCATCTATTCCTACCTCACTCCTCTAGCATTCTCCTTCACTGGGGCAATAAACCTCCACAGGACCAAGCACCTCCCCTTCCTCTGATGTCAGTTAAGGCAATCCTCTGCTACATACGTAGCAAAAGCCTTGGACCCACTCATGTATACTGTTTGGTTGGTGGTTTTAGTCCCTGAGAGCTCTGTGGAGTCTGGTTAGTTGATACTGTTTTTCTCTTATGGGATTGCAATCCCTTTCAGCTCCTTCAGCCCTTCTCCTAAGTCTTCCATAGGGGTCCCTGGGCTCAGTCCAATAGTTGGCTGTTGGAATCTGTATCATCTCAGTCAGGTGCTACTTTTCTTTTGGAGGCCAGGTCCACCTGTGTACAAATGGTACCATTCACAGTGTGATGTTCTACTATATCATTAGTAATATAATTAGTAATGAAAAATTTTTTACTGGCATGACCATAGGCCCATCTGATGGAGGCAACTCTTCAACTGAGGTTTCATCCTTTCAGGTGTGTCAAGCTGACTTTTATTTATTATTTTATTTGCTTATTTTAATGCTTATTAGCCATTACACTCAAAACCCAACAATTATGAAATGTGGTCTTTGTAACACCTATAAGGTAAACTGTATTCAGTTTTATTTTAATTCAGAAGTATTGGATCCAGAATACATAACAACAATTGTAGAATAAATCCTTTTATAGTTACCTCTATTCTGATAACCACATATAAAAGTTTACAAGAAGTCATTTTGATATTGAAGGTAAATTTTCAGATATAAAATCTACCTTGAAATTGTTAGTTTAAGAGAAATAGTTTTTATTCTACATCAGGAAGTGACATCAATATAGAGAGCAGAGATTATTTTTAGGTGGGACATTCTATTGACTCTGTATGATAAAAATAATAGGTACAAAGTCAGAATAGTCAACACTCAATAGTCAAAGAGAAGTAGAACATGGGTTTAACACAAATTTATGACTTGAGTCCACACTCTTAGCCTCTCATGTTTATTTTTCTTTAAAGAAAACATTCTCAAAGTAGTGTTCAAGGATCTATGTAGGGCTGCCAAGATTCTTTATGAATCTACTATGGGATTATAGAGTTTCATTATTTCTTTGACATTTTATAGCATCAAAATGGTGGTTTTCATTCATGATTTTGTGTACTATTAAGCTTCATAATTTATAAATTTGGTATAAATTGATACTTATCAACAAAATATTTTTATATAGTGCCGGAGATTATTTACTAGGAAGATTGACTAATCTTTTTATTTTTACAAATTAACAGAGGTTAAATTTAGATCTAGTGCTTGACTTTTGAGCTCATTCAGGTCCACGTTATGACAGGGAATAATTGTTCTCTGACACTGTCTACCTTTAGAGTTCCATTATTTGACTATATAGAGGGAGTCTTTGCTCAGTAGAATCAAGAGGGGTTCCTGTCTAGAATTGTTAAGTATCCACAGTTGCTTCAAGCAGGTTATACTATGATAAGTCTTTCTTAGGCCAGATTCATAAGAAATGAAACAAGAGAATGCTTTGATTAAAGGACCATACCTAGTTGGATACTTATTAACAAGTTTTATAATTCTAAAAGAAGATTTTAAAACACTTTTATTTTGGCTCTTATTTATCACTCATAAAACATAGGAAATAGTTTTGGAATATAAAGTCTGAACACAATTCCATTCCCAAGAGATAACTAATTAGTAATATAAAAGTGAATAGTGTTGAGTCAAAGTTATTACATTATCTTGACTAATTTCAAGTGAAGGAAAAGTACAGAGCACATCAATAATTGTTGTCAATAGTGTCATCAAAAGTCAAAGCAGAATTAGAAACCAATCTAGATAGTGGAGGCAAGAGTAGTGCAGTAATTCTGAAGGTATGTTCGCTTCAAACAGGTGGGCAGGTGCTTAAGAAACAATTTCTATTAGAATAGCAATCCCAAGAAGAGGACAGGGTATTGAAATAAATCAATGCTGTATAATTTCTTTACCAAAACTCTACTGTGATTCAAGTTCCTAATGATTTTATAGGAGTTTATCAAATGGTGGAATAACTCATAATTTTAAAAATATTTATTTTTTGTGAGTGTTAATGCTTGCTTGCTTATGTGTACTACATGAATGTAGGTAGCTTGTCAGATCCCCTAGAACTGAAATTAAAGACTGCTTGCATCTGAGCCCATGTATTCTTCAAGAGTAGTAGGTCCTCTTAACTGGTGAACCATCTTTCCAACTTCCCATAATTCGTATAAATTTGAGTGAAAATGTTTTCATAAGTTAACCTGGAACTTAAATTAAAACAGAATACATCAATAACCAATCCCCTCAAACACTTTGAAATTGGGTATCGTGGCTCTGATAGCTCAGACCTATAATTCCATCCCTTGAGACCTGAAGTAGGGGTTGTCGTGACCTTGAGGCCAACAGAACATCAGTAGAAAACTTGTTTGAAAATTGTAGTTTGCTTTGGGAACACCTATGTCTATCTATCTTCTGATCACATAGGAATGAGTAACTACACACTTCATTTCTATACAGGTAGAGTGTCATAGATTTTGAACGCTTACTCTTGATTGATAGATGATGGCTTGATATATCAAGTAGGTTAATTTTGAATACACTTTTTAAGTTAAGTAATTGGCTAACGTGATGGATAAAATGATACATGCCTTTAAATCCAGCTTTAAATGCAGAGGCAGGTGGCTCTCTGGGTTCAAGGTCAGACTGGTCTACATAGCAAGGTCCAGGTCAGCTAAGGCTACAACAACAGTGAGACCCTGTCTAAAAGAATAAATAATTAGTTAAAATATAGGAACAAAAATCTCTTTACTCATTGAGTAACCAGGTATGCTGACTAAATTTCAGGCATTGTTTTAGATACCAAGGATACTTTAGGAAATAAAATAAATCAAGTCCTTCATTACATAGAATCATCATAGTAGAAGACATTAATTTCATAACTCGACATACATCAGAGTAATAAGGCAGATAGTGTTCTCAACATGTATCTTGGAGCCCAGGCTCAGAGAGTCCTTCTGAAGTACTAGTCAGGTAAAGCTAGCTGAGTAAAGATTTAGTAGCAGAAAATTTTAGGCCAAGAGGATGTGTAGTTTAATAGACTACTTGAAAATGAGCATGTTCCAGGACCATAAAGAAAATCACTGTGTCTGAGGCAGTGAACAGGAGGAACAGAGGGAGGGGTCAGGCTGGAGATATTCATGACTAGATCAGCAAGGCCACAAATGGACTCTGAATATAATTCTATAGATCAGCAAGGCCAGGAAGGGAGTCCGAATATAATTCTAAGTGTTGGTTCAGAACTATTGGAAAAATTTAATCAGGGAAAGGGCATGCTCTAATTTGTGCTCTAATAATATAAGTTTGGCATCTATATGGAAAAGGAGCTTAAGGGGGTGGTGCAGGGTAGAAGCAATTACCATAGGCATTAAGTTAGACAGCAATAAAAATATTTATGCCTAGACGAGGCAGTCAGGTAGTTCACTACAATCCCTCTAAGTATTCAGACTCTGTAGAAGAGAAAGAAATTCAGGTATTTATTTGTTTAGAAGATGTTATTGAGTAGAAAAGGAGGCACAGACTTAAATTCAGGCAGTTGCAGTCATCTGGTTCTTGACAAAAATGCACAAAATACACATTGGAGGAAAAACAAAAGACAGCATCTTCAGCAAATACTGCTGGAAGACTGCATTTCCACTTGTAGGGAAATGAAAGTCTAGTCCTATACTTCATTCTGTGTAAAAAGGCAACTTCAAATGTATCAGCGGCCTCAATGTAAAACTTGAAACTTGGAAAGTTTTGGAGGATAAAGTAGGAAAACTACTTCAAGATATGAGAATACTCAAGGGCTTTCTGAATAGGACTCCCTTGTCTCTTGGGTAATAATGCCAATTAATATATGGTATTATTACATGTGAAATAATATTGACTTTTGCAGTGAAACATGGGGCTTTGGAGGACACCATAAAACAAACAAACAAACAAACAAACAAAGTATTTTTGCAGCCAAAGAAACAGTTAACAGAGTGCAAGACAGCATACAGAGGGGAAGAAACTCTTGCCAGCTATGTATTTGACAAGGTTAATATCTAGAAAATACAAAAGCAAGACAATTGATAAAAGGACTAAGGTAACAAGAAACAACTGAGAGAGGGAAAAAAAAAAGGTCAATAAACTTCACTAGCCAGAAGGGAAATGCAAATCAGAACTACACTGAAATTTTATCTCACACCAGTTACAGAGGCAGGTATCAAGAAAACAAAACCAACAAGTGTTGGGGATGTGCACACAAAAGGAAGTCTTATATACTACTGGTAAAAACAAACTCCTCATTCCACTCTAGAAATCAACAAGGAGATTGCTAATAAAATTAAAACTAGATTTATGATATGACCTAGCTTTACCACTCTGGGGTTTCTACTCAAAGATTCCCAACTGAGCACGTCACTGAGATGCTTGCACATTTAGTATATGGCTATACACAACAGCTTCATCATGGAATCAACCTACATGTTCAGTAATAGAGGAATGGATAAAGAGAACACTGATTTATCTTTACAATGGTTTATTTTCAGACACAATGAAGTTGGAAAATAGGTGCCACTGTAGCTAAACATATCAAGAGATTAAAGTCAGTTCAAAAAGAAAAACGTTTTGTGTTTTCCTCTCATTTGTGGTTCTTAGATCTTATATATTAATAGATAAATAAAGATAACATGTGCATATTTAACTTGGAAGTAAAAGCAAGTCTACGAGCACAGTTGTATCCAAAGTGAGGGAAGGTGGAGGAAAAAGGAAGAGTGCAGGGAGTGTACTCAACCTGCAATACACATTTATATAAAAATTTTAAAAATACAGTTATATATGATTGAAAATAATAATACATATTAAATAGTGTTCAACCAGAGGTTCTGGAAGACACCAAGGAAATGATACCTTCTAGACACAACAGAGCTGATACAAATACGAACGCACAGGACTGCGCTATGGGAGTATTCACAGGGCCTGAACAGTCTTAAGTAGATGGGGTCCCAGTGCTTACAGGAAAGCCGGACACAAGCTTTCCTTGTAACCCAGAAACTATCTCCAAGTGTCAGTCACTTGCAAAGGGAAAATTATTTTTCCAATGTAGTCACACTGGGTATACAAGTGACACTTAATGTGCCAGCTCCCTGCCCAGAAATATATTGTCATGACAGTTTTAGAAGTGTTTGTCTCATAATGTTTGAGCATTTTTTAACCTTACAATCTTTGCTTATACATTGTGTGTGTGTGTGTGTGTGTTGGGTGTGTGTGTGTGTGTGTGTGTGTGTCCCTGAGAGAAAGAGCAGAAGAGAAAGTGTGGATGTGGGAAGGATTTGGGAGGAGATGAGAAAGGAGGAAACTGTGATCATACTATATTGTAAAGAAAAGTTATTTTGATAAAAAAATGGAAAAATTAAAAGCACTATAGAAATGAATAAAGAAAGTGTCATATATCTTCTCTCTAAGGAGGTCATAGCACAACAGGAAGGAAACTTTTGAACAAGTATTCTATCACAGATGGGCAGAGAGGAAAGGGAAGAGAGCCTTTTCTCACCTGAGCAAACTAAGTGATGGTTTTGCTGCTGTTGGATAATAAAAAGAGGACTTTGTAGAAAGAACAGTGATATGAGATAGGCTCTCATTGTGGAATATTGATCATAGGTGGGTCTTTAATGACAATATGTTTTGCCTGAAAGGAATGGAGGAGAGATAAGATATTACAGCTTCTTGTTGACAGATCTTTCCTCTGACTTAGGGAGCTGATACAATGGAGTACTCTTTGTAATGGTAACATAATCACACATTAAAAATCTGAAGAATACATTCTATTCATAGATTACATTGAGGACCTAGGCAAGAGAAGTATAATAGAGTCCATATGGATATTTGCATCCTTTGAGTCTTGAATCATGATGATAAAGTAGGAGGTCTAGTGTATGGGAAGTGACTGCTATGTAATAATGCTATATGTTTCTACATTCTTGAGAGATTTAAAGTTACTTATAAGATATATCTAGTAACTGTCATCTCTAGTATGTACTTTTTAGAGGAAGAAAAACTCAGATGAAGCAATGTCAGAAATAGTCTTTTTTTTTTTTTGTATTTGAAGGTGACAGTGTAAGCTGTCATAGAAATACATAATCCATTTGTACATTTTTAAAGTACTCCCCAAAATTGCAGTGTTCAGAGTAATCCACAATGAAGAGAGAAACTTGCTTCTCCCAGAGCCAAGAACGAACTTCTAGAAGTTTACCTTCAGGAAATTAGTGGCTGAGAGAATAGATTCCTTGGCTGTTTTTTTTTTTTTCTAAAGCACTTACAGTCATCCATAAAAGCTATTTCAAATTGTAGAAAATATATTATGTGGTTCTCAGAAATAGGATAAATTATATTTATGATTTTTTTTTCTCTTGGATACTGTTTTGGCAAAACACAAAGATTTTTATAGGTATTTGATAAATATAATATTTCCGTATCTGGAATATTTTCTACTAAACTAAGAGTTTATAAATTTTGGCATCTGTTTGGCAGTATGTTTTAGTCTGTAGTTAAAAATCAGTTCTGTCATTTTTCTTGTATATCTGTTTTTAAAATGAAAAATAGAAGTATATTAAACCCAGTGTAGAGAATGCATATATGTTTTGTTTGTTCCCATCTTGCTTTTTGTTTATTTGAGACAATGTGTCAAAGTATGCTTAGGCTGGTCTCAAACAGATAGCAGTCTGTCTATGCCAGCTTCCCAAGCACCAGGATTTCAGGCATGAGCTACCATACTGTCTTACAAGACTGTTTGAAGTGCTTGAGCCTCTACACTAGAATTCTCAACATCCTTCTTCCTAAGGGAATAGGAAATGTTTAGGATCTAAAACTTTGTATATTTTGAAAGGTGGAAATCCTTCATGTTTCGATACTCTGTATTTTGAACTGAGAAACTGTTTTACGTTAAGCAGAGAAGACATAAGTGTTTTTAGTTTTCCACCCCTAACCATTGTCTATTTTCCCAGCATCCCCTGTTTAGCTTTTCCTTGCCTAACATCCTCAACGCTTTCCCTGTTTGCATCTGAAATTCACTGAAACACTATTTCAGAGAGCTGGCTGCCAATATTTTCAGCATGAATTTTTTTGTTATTGTAACAGACCATGGTTATAGATGACGATTGTAAAGCCCGTGCTGTTTCCTCTGTGTGCAGATTTGAAATACAGCATGGATCATCACCATGGAGAAGGAAGAAGGTATTTAAAGCTAGTGAAGAAGATACCATGACATTTCAGGAAATGAGATCAGCACGCATGATGGCACAGAATAAGAAAAAGCTAGCCATGTCTCCTGAAATCCTATATCAGAGTAAGAAACTTAGTTATTGTGAGCTTTTTCACCCAGGGTCTAAGCCATATGTGTCTTCATTACTCTAAAACTCTTAACAATATTTGTATATTATAGGTACTAAAAATATAGTCCAATATCTGAGTCAAAAAATGTTTTACATTTTAAGAGATAACTCAGGGGCTAGAGAGATGGCTCAGCTTATAAAGTGTTTTTTGATTTGTGTGTATCTGTGTATATGTCTGTGTGTGCATGTGTGTGTGTGTGTGTGTGTCTGTGCATGTGTGTGTATACACACACACACGCATGCACAGGAGTGTGCATATGTGTGTGCGTGTGCATTTGTACGTGTATAAGCATGATGAGCTGAGTTGGAATCCCAGTGTACATGGAAAATCTGGGCATGAGTCATGTATGTAAACCCAAGATTGATGGTAGGGAGAGACAAAGTAATTCTGGAGACTTGATGGCTATTCAGTCTAGGAAACCTCAAGCTCCAAGTTCAAGTGAGAGACTTTGTATAAAAAAGACATGATGAAGAATGAGAGAGGGACATGGGTAACATCAGTCTCTGACCTTCACATGTATATGAGTGCAAGCATACATATGCATGCATATACTTGAACACAAGCATACAACGAATGCATATTTATTTGACAGGGTTTGTTGGATCTCAAAATTTCTTAGACTTCAGTTACTTGCACCATAAAAATGGCTCATTCAGGCATCTTCCAAATGCATCTATCTTGTCTACGTAAAAAGCAGTGGGGGTTTTATATTCATTCAGCAAATACCTTGACTTATGTGTCTGCTTTAATGTCTGTAATAAACATTTTTAAACCAAGTTTCCCCGTGAGATTGAAAAAAAAATAAACAACAAAAACCAAAACCAATAACAACAACCAGTAAATAATCCATTAGGAAGGAAATAAAGGTTTAGAGAATGAAACCTAAACCAAATAGTTTAGACTGATAACTGTGACATTTACATTGATTTCTAAAGTATGATAAAGATCTACCTATAGAGACAGAAGGAGGGAGTATCTGGAGGGGGTGTACTATTTTCACTAGTTATAATTCATAATTGATTAACAGGCAATAAAAGCGGCTGGTTGGTATCTCTTTCCTTCTTTCCTCACTTAATTTTGCAACATCTAATATTTTCCAATTGAAGATGCATAGCTAAAATCAGTAAGAACTTGGGGAATTTTCTTTTAGGTGCAAGACAAACAATACAGAGATGAGCTCTGAGATTCAAGAGAACAGAGGATGAAATACTATACTGCTAAGTACAGTGTTGACACCTATTCAAAAAATGGGCTTCAGATTCACATACATTTGGTCTGACTCAGTTGTCTTTTTTTTTCTGTTCATTGTATAATGTAAAACAAGAACCTGTGTACTTTACACTGGCTGTGAGTACAGTTCTGCCTCTAAGCAATCATTGTGAGAAGCTTGTCTCAAGCAGATGTCCCACGTGATCAATCATTTTGCATTTCTGTATTCATGCCTTGTTGAAGATCTCTCTTCTGTTTATAGTGTAGCATAACTTGAGACATTAAGTTCCCTATCCTCTACCCTGTTATATCTCTACAGCTTTCTAGCCATCTGGTCCTGACTTCACTCCCTTGATTTTCAGAGTCCCTGCATTTCCAGAGAGCAGTTCTTGATGCAGTTCAGGAAGCTTTCGAATGTACTTCCCCAATCCATGGAATCCCAGGAAGAAAGGAAGGAAGAAAGGAAGGAAGGAAGGAAGGAAGGAAGGAAGGAAGGAAGGAAGGAAG